>JANAVB010025999.1:13349763-13480738 GCA_029216955.1 Iris pallida | reverse complement strand
TATATATATAATATATATATAGATACAAAGGAAAATATATATACAAATAATAAAGTATAAAGGAGAAGTATATATATAAATATATATATATATATATATATATAATATTATATATATATTATATAGATATCTATATATATATAAAGAAAACAGCAAGTATATATATACATAAATATAGTATATAATAATACATATATATACACAAATAAATGTATATACATATATATATAAATATATATATAAAAAGAAAAAGAAAAAGAAAAAGGAAAAAGAAAGGGAAAGGAAACAGAAAGGCTCGAACCCGAGCCAACAGAGCGCGGGGGGGGGGGGGGGGGGGGGTGGTTAGGCTCTGTCGGGCTGGCCAGGGGGTCAGCCGTGGGTCGTGTTAGGGATAGGGTTTTAGTGAATTTTATTTAGGTTTGATTAACATAATATAAAAAAATATATAAACACGAGCCTGTGTCCGGCAGTTAGGGACACAGGTATTTACGTGTCTGGGCTAGCACGACACGCACGAGTCGATTCACCCGTGTCCAGACCTATAGCTAGGTTCCCCGTGTCCAGGCGAACGTCGTGCGTGAGTTCGAGACACGCACGACACGAACTCAGGTCTGTTACCTGCTGTGTCCGACTTTGGGGGAAGCTTTCGAAGGCGGAGACGGCGGCTAGGGGCGTCGTGGCGGTGGCGGAGTGGTGGCGCTGGGGTCGGCTCGTCGAGGCGAGTCGAACGGTGGTGGTGGCGACTGGCGACGATGGACGGTGGGGCGGCGCTAGGGTACGCCGGAGTTAGGGTTTAGAACCTAGGGTTTTCGCCGGAGATGAAGGGCTACGGTGGTCGTGGTGGTAGGTAGAGCTAGGGTTTTGACTGGGGGAGAGAGAGGAGTGTTTTATAGGGAAAGAGGGCGGTTGATAAGTCGGTCGGGCAGCCGGAAATGGCGGGGGCTACCCGTCGGCGTGGCGGTCGTCGGTCGGGGGGGGGGGGGGGGTAGGTTTAGGAATTAGCGTTTAGGTCCCTGTAGTTTAGGTAATTGCAAATAGGTCCCTAGCAGAGTCTAAATACAAAATAGAATTTGCATAACCCATCCCGCACTGTTTATGTGCAAAAAGAAATTTGCACATAACAATTGGGAAATTGCAAACCAATATATAACAATTCTAATAATTACAAAATGATATTAAAATATTTAAATAAATTGCAAAGTGATATTTTTAATATATAAAACTCATTAAAAATCATTTAAAAATTCTAGAAAAATTCCTAAAAATTTCTAATAATTATTTAAGGCTATAAATGACATTAAAATTTAATTAACACTAATTAAAAATGAATTTGAAAATCAGGGGCTTACACCGAGTCCGCACAACAAAAATCAACTTGCATCCTTGTTGGAATTAATCATTTTTCCTTCTAGGAAAATACTCTCACATGACACACACTTGTGTCCCACCACACCTCATGTGCACACCTCAACACAAGCAATGCATTATATTGAGATACTCACCATTTGGTGTAGCCGATGTGGGACTATCTTTTCTAGTCCAAAGGCAAAAACACCAACATATATATCAAGGTATATCAAATTAATAAATATCTTTTTATTTATTTTTTATTTTTTTAAAATCCCTTTTGGACCAAAGCCTATATTTAGCACCTTACACCATTTAGGAAAACTGTCTTATGTTTGAATCTTTATATGAAAATTGCATGCATGTGAGGTCTGAATGTTATATGATTGCTTGTTAAATTTTTGTCATTGAAAGAAACTAACCGATAAGTAAGAGAGACATAATCTCGGTTGACAAAGTTTGTTTTGGTGTCATCATCAATTGTCTATTAAATTCTCGGTTCGATCATCCCATTCTATCATAGTACTATACTTTAATTTGGGAAGACGAAAACATGAATGTCAATAATCTGTGCCTATTTCTTGATTATGCGGAGTTGTTAAGAATTCACAGAACATCTCATCAAGAATTCACCTAATCATTCTCCTGAGCACGTTAACTATGAACTTGTGTGAGTTTTACGGTAGTTGGGATTATTTCACTTTGGTTGGTAGCCAAACAAATGCATGCCTCCAGTATATAAACTTACAGTTTGCCATCTTCATGTGTTCATCACAATAGTAAGAAAGAAACAACATGATACATTCGATGTGTTGTCTATGTTGATTACATTAGGAATTCATCTTGATGGAAAATTCTTCATGATGTGTTATAATGGTTGAGTGTTTGTTTGCTTCTATTTGGTTTTCCGCATGATGCTTTATAATCTAATTTTTTTCTCATATTGTGGTGAGGTTGACCAAATTGAAGAGTTCATGCTACTTGCTATGTCTTCTAAGTTGTTATCACGAAATTCAATTGGTTGAATCCATAATCCATATAATTAAAAACATCAAAGTTAATTCATCAACATCATTCACTCCAAGTGTCTTTTAATTTTTCTAATTATAATCTATAAATAATAAATAGGCTTAATTGTAACTTAATACCCTCAACTATCTCGGTTTTTCAAGTTGATACCCTAAATTTTTTTACTCAACAACTTAATACCATCAACTATTATTCAATTTCAACTTCATACCATAAAATTAAAAAAACTCCAAAATACCCCTGTCCCCTAACTCTCCCCCTCTGGCCACACATGGCCTCTCCCCCTCCGGCAATCCCGGCCCGCCCCCACCCTCCCCCATGGATGCACCCCCGCTACCCCCCATCGGCCACACCGTCCCCCTCCCCACGGCTGCCCTACCCACCCCGCCTCCCCTGCCCTCACCCCTCCGCCCCCCCCCCCCCCCCCCCCACCACACCCTCCGGCCACGCCCGCCCCCTCACCCCCACGGCTGCCCCCCCCCCCCCCTGCCTCTGCTGTCGTGCCCTCCATATATAAAAAGTTAATAAAAATCCAAAAAACTAAAATTGAAAGGGAAGAGGAGCCGTCGGAAAAGAGGAGAAAGTTTTAGGAATGCTAGGTTTTGTGTGAATGAAATTTTTTTTTTTATTCATGTGCGTGTTCTTATCACAGCTTATGGGCTGAAATTTTTTGGGAATGCTAGGTTTTGCTAAATTAATGTTTGCCTATATAGATAACTACATTTTCAAAACAACAAAAAAAATTTTAAATAACATTTTTGATAAAAATATGTTTTTTTTATTTGAAAATTGTATGTGTGCTAAATTAAGGTTTGCCTATATAATGATAAAAAAATTTCTTTATTTTTTAATTTAATGTGCGCTAAATTAAGGTTTGCCTATATAAATTAATCTTTTTTAGAACGAAAAATAATTGTATGTTATAATTGTAAATTGGTAGAAATTTAATTTGAAAACAATAGTAACATATAAACTAATTTAATAAAAATTATTATTTTTATTAATATGGAAATTAATATATATATTAAATTTTATTATTTTACATTTTATTTTATTTAATTTTAACTCAATAATTCTTTATTTTTTGTAGAAAATATAGATATGGATTTAGATGAATGCACGCCTCCATCAAGCCAAAAAAAATTTCAGCATATCTTTTGTGGGAACGATTCGAACATGACCAGTTGTCCATCATCTAGGTCTCCTTTTGGTGACATCACGAATGGTATGATATGATTTTTTTTTCCACAAAGTATTTAATGATTACTTTTTTTATATATCTATCTAACAATATATATGTATATACATATATATGATATTTTTTTATGCAGTATGTGGGTCAAGTGAGCCTGCGCAGTTAATTGTTTCTCAGAAGAAAAATTCATTTGCCTACTCGAAGAAGAGATTTACAAAACTGCACTCTGATCCATCGAGAGTAATTTTTTCAACTAATGATGATGGTCCTTCAAGTACGTTATTTTCCCAATGGTTTTAACAATTTATTCTCAAAAATCTGTTACAATAATTTATTAGAGCCTAATTAACTATTTTTAAGAATAAAATGTGATCTATGATTATGTATTGTTATTACTTTTCTAACTTTTTTCTTACTTTTTCGCAGAAGATTTAAATCCATATGGAAAACAGTTTTATTCTAGTAGCGTATTGTTTAATAATGTGCTGAATACGTCTACATATCCTTTTAGTGAAATCACGAATGGTATGTGATAGATTTTTAATTAAAGTATACATACATACATATATATTTAATACTGTTTGCAAAGTTTTTTATTGAATTGTTTTATGCAGTGTGTGGATCAAGTGAAACAGTTGATTTGACTACTTCAATGAATCAAAGTTCGCTGTATTGCTCGAAGAATACAATCTCAAATTTGTAGCAAAATAATCATTTAACAACGATTGATTTGACTACGGATGAGGAGTCTTCAAGTATGTTTTAAGCCTAATTTTTTTCACGTTAATTTTTTATATTTGAATTTTTAATTAATTTCAATGTTTTAAAAAGGAAAGTAGTTTGTGTATCACCTAAAAATTTGTTGCTTTTGCTTTAATTTTTTTCCTTTTGCAGTGGTTGTTAAATTGACGAATGGAGATTGTAAATTTGATCATGGACATGCAAATCCTACAATTGGTATTAGTCTATATATATTTGTGTGTGTGTGTGTGTGTGTTTGTGTGTGTGTGTGTGTTTATTAGTTTAGTTTATGAGTTATGTAATTCATTTATATTTTATTGGTCTTTTTTATTGACAGATTATTGGGATATTGGCGATCCAACTTATAATGTAACTTTTGTGGACAAAACTGCAAAGTCTTGAGATTGACAAGATATAGTTCATGCAAATTCCGAAAGGTAGTAGACAAGATATAGTTCATGCAACTATAAATTCCTCTTATATTTGGCAAAACTGCAAAGTCTTGAGATTGACAAAAAACATGAGACTTCAAGGTTCTAGCATAACATCTGAAAGTGAAGAGCTCAAACGGTTTTCTGAATGGATTGCAAGTATAGGAGATGGAACACTTGGAGGGCATAATGATGGTTGTGCAAGTATCGATATTCCAAGTGATGTTTTACTTAGTAATGCAAATGATCCACTTCAAACAATTGTTGAGAGCACATATCCTTCTTTTGCGAATTTTGTCATCGATCCAGATTTCTTGAAGGATAGAGCTATATTAGCGCCAACTCTTGATGTTGTCGAGTCTGTAAATGAGTACATGATCTCACTGAATTCTGGTAACGCAAGCACATATTTAAGTTCTGATAGTCCATCTAAGTCAGATGCCAATGTTGACTTATTATCAGATGTTCACACTACAGAGTTCTTGAATAGTATTAAATGTTCTGGTGTACCGAATCATGAGTTAAAATTGAAAGTTGGTACCCCAGTAATGTTATTAAGAAATATAGATCATTCAGCTGGGCTCTGTAATGGTACTAGATTGCTAATTACAAAATTAGGCAATCGTGTTCTTGAAGCAAAGATTCTTTGTGGAGACAATGCTGGTAATAAAGTTTTGATTCCAAGAATGTCATTGACACCTTCTGATCCAAGATTGCCTTTCAAATTTCAAAGAAGACAATATCCATTGATTGTTTCTTATGCAATGACAATAAACAAAAGTCAAGGTCAATCACTTTCACATGTTGGACTTTTCTTGAAGAATCCCGTTTTTAGTCATGGACAGTTATATGTTGCTATTTCAAGGGTAACAAGTAAGAAAGGATTGAAGATTTTAATATACAGTGAAGATAAAGATCAATGTAAATCAACAACAAATGTTGTGTATAAGGAAGTATTTCAGAATTTGTAATTCAGACAAATGTTATCTTTTATGTCATCAAAATAGACTTTATCATATAATTTTATTTACGTTGAGGTATATATTGTTATAATTCGTTCATAACCATATTAATATATTTTAGTCTAAGATATTTTGTGAATTACACAAATACTACTAATGATAATTATTTTGTTAAAATTTAATTCGTTCATAATCATATTAATATAATGTTATCTTTTATGTAATACACCATTGACTTTATTCTAACTTTTGTTTTAATTTCAAATGTTATATAAATATGAAGAACATTTATTTATTTTTCTTTTAAATAAAACAGTATTAAATACATAAATCGTGCATCGCACTGATGATATACTAGTTTATTTATTAATGTAACTACGACTAGCAAATTAGGTACACGTGTATGGCCGTGATCAGTTCTCTCCCGAGATTGACGGTGGTTCGTATGCACGGGACAAATTACAACGGCTACTCCGGCAATACTTTTTTCTGGAAACTTTTCCGACAAAGTCCTTCTAAATGAATACATTAGCAAAGCCGTTTCTCTCTATTTGCACAATTTATACAGCGGCGATTCATCGCTGATTTTTATTTGTGATGTTGGTTTCAATGCAAATGGACAAAAAGATGGGTCAAAATCTTCTTTTGGAGTCATATTTGCAGAAAGATACAGAACATGTCATTTATTTATTAATGGAGTTTGTTTGCATTGTCAAGATATGAGTACTTTTTTTTTGTAGATAGAGTTCAAAAGGAGTTTTCCCCTGCCAACAAAAGTAACAAGAGAAATTTTGAGTCGTACCCCACTTGTTTTATCCAAATTCAAGGTGCACCCCACTGTTTTACCATAATGCAAGACACCCCCCACTTTTGACGGAAAACATCCAAAACTGACGGTCAAAGGGTTTAACCAATATTTTTTGACGAAAATGCCCTCGTCTCTCTCAAACCCAAACTCATTGTTGTTGCTGCTGCTGCTGTAGGGGGGGCGGCTGCGGTCGGGGAGGGGGGGCGGCGAGGTCGAGGAGGGGGGCGAGGTCGAGGAGGGGATGGCGGCGACGACGATGGGGGGTAGGGGTAGGGCGGCGAGGTCGGAGGAGGGGGGACGAGGTCGAGGAGGGGGGGCGAGGTCGGGGAGGGGAGGGCGGCTGCGGTCGGGGAGGGGGCGAGGTCGAAGAGGGGGGGGCGAGGTCGGGGAGGGGAGGGCGGCTGCGACGGTGGGGGGTAGGGGGCGGCGAGGTCGGGGGAGGGGGGCGAGGTCGAGGAGGGGGGCGAGGTCGGGGAGGGGAGGGCGACTGCCGTCGGGGAGGGGGGACGAGGTAGAGGAGGGGGCGAGCTCGGGGAGGGGAGGGCGGCTGCGGCGGTGGGGGGTAGGGGGGGCGGTGGTGATGGTGAATGGGAGGGCGACTGCCGTCGGGGAGGGGGGGACGAGGTCGAGGAGGGGGGCGAGCTCGGGAAGAGGAGGGCGGCTGCGGCGGTGGGGGTAGGGGGGGCGGTGGTGATGGTGATGGTGATGGTGGTGGTGGTGATAGTGAAGGTGGTGATGGTGGTGGTAGTGTTGGTGAACGCGGCTGCGGCTGCCGCCCTCCCCTTCCCGACCTCGCCCCCCCCTCCTCGACCTCGCCCCACCCCCTCCCTCCCAGACCGCAGCCCCCCCCCCCCCCATCCAGCAACAGCAGCAGTGAGTTTGGGAGAGACGAGGGCATTTTCGTCAAAAAATATTGGTCAAACCCTTTGACCGTCGGTTTTGGACATTTTACGTCAAAAGTGGGGGGTATCTTGCATTATGGTAAAACAGTGGGGTGCACCTTGAATTTGGATAAAACAAGTGGGGTGCGACTCAAAATTTCTCTAAGTATTTACAAAAATTACTGTAGCGGCCTATCGTTTCAAAAAATCGTATAGAACGGTCAAAGTTTTACAATTTTGTTTTAGATTATTTAGTAATAGGATCTCATATAATAGTTGATATTAGAATTTTTGGTCTCCAAAATATTTGACTTTAATGTTTGGACTTTAAAATCGTTGTTCAGGTAGGCAAGTGAATAGATATTTTAAGATCCAAACACTAACCTCAGATATTTTGGAGGAGTAATGCTATTGGTACCTCCAAATTGTCCCTCCAATACATCCCTCCTTATGTGGTAGCTGACGTGACATATTAAATAATATTATGTGTCATCTGACATGGCCGATGACATGACAAATTTTAACCCAAAAAATTAATTATCCAATTTTGTCCATGTTAATTTAATGTTAATATTAATTAATGCTAATATTAATGTTAATTTAATGTTAATACTAATATTAATTAATGTTAATATTAATATTAATGTTAATGTTAATGTTAACGTTGATGTTAATGTTAATGTTAATGTTAATAATAATATTGTTGTTAATGTTAATTTAATGTTAATGTAAATGTAAATGTTAACATTAATTTTAATGTTAAGTTAATTTGAATTTGAATTTTAAAATTTGTCACGTCAACTGTCACGTCAACATACCATGTCAGTTGCCACGTAAGAAGGTACGATTTGAAGGTACAATTTGGAGGGACAAATAGCATTATTCATTTTGGAGGCTCAAATCATAATCTCAACTATTAGATGAGCCCTTGTTACTAAATATCACTTTTGTTTTTAAGAGTACAAACGTTAGTAAATTTAGCGTTAAGAATCTCAGACTAAAGATGCCAGAAAGTATGACGTCTTTATGGCAGATTTTTTTTTTCTTCTTATTATTATTTTTAAATAGTCTAACGCTAGTAGGTATGGCAGTTTTTTTTCTTATTTTTAAAATTGAGTCTTTGTGCTTAAAATGCTAGTAAAATGGCAAAATATTTGCCTAATTAAGTCTTTTTATTTTGTTTTTTAACGGATATATTTTAACTAATACAACAGATATACGAATACATTTAACTGTATATACTGAGAGTGATGTTGTTTCATTCTCTTCATCTCACATTTTATAAGCACAAATCAAACACTATTCACACTTTCTCTCATCCTCTCATACTCTCCTATCTAAGCACTAGCACTCGATTTCACTTAAGCACCTACTAAATATTGGTAATGAGTTGTTGATAGCATTATACATAATATAAATAACATCAACATGTCGAGAAGAAAAACTTAAACATTTTACCTTGTAATTTGTTAAATACGCTTTAAATGAGCTAATAAATTTAAGAAGATTGAAGGAAAAAATGAGTGGTATTTATGCTTAAGTGGTCAAGGGAAGGTGGATATAGTTGAGTTAGACGATAAATGAACCTTTGAATGTTAGTGATGATAAAGCGGATGATTAAGAGACACATTGTGTTAGAATGAGATGAGACTATAATTATATTCTAAAAGCAAAGTAATCAATTTTTGAAGGATTTTAAATCATTGAAAGTTTCATAAAAATATAAAAAAGAGAACAAAATATTTGAGAGTTCAGATACAATTTTTAATTTCCTTCTATTTTTACTATTAAAGTTGGGGCTTAAGCTCCCACACCATTTTAAATGGATCTGCATCTTGTTATACAAGATATGACAGACTGAATGACATGAGTCAATATGGTAAAGAGAGTCAAACAATTAGCCGGACGATGTGGATGAGTGGAGCAATACAAATATGGTTCCATGGGTGGTATATGATCCATGAAAACATGTAGTGTTGGCCCATTGGTCATATGGTCAAACTGATTTTAATAATTGATCAAACTCTGTCTCGATATATGAAGCTAATCAGGATATCTCGGACTCTTGGACATGATCAAGAACAACTATCTACACAGTTCAAGACCGAAGCATTGTTTGCCTGTTCGAGTCTGTATTTCCTTGAGCAATGTATTTTTCATTTTATTGAGTCTAGGAATACTATGTACACCGAGTCGTACTGGCAAATAGGCTATTCCAAAATGATTTCAAATTTTTTTTTAAAATGTCCTTTGTTTTGAAAAACGTTCGTATTAACAAAAGCTTCAAAAAGGTTTTTTCAAAATTCCCTAAAAACTATTTTTAAAACCCTAACCTAACCCTGACAGAACTCGGCCAGAGTTCGGCCAGAGTTCGGTTAGTGGCCGTTTTGTTTTTGAATTCCTTGAAACTTGGTCTTCCTACAGTTGCGGATTTGACCGAGATTTGCTCATCGAGTTCTGCCCGAATTCTGCCCGAATTCTGCCAGAATTCTGTCTTTGGAACTCCTATAAATAGAGAAGGATTTCGATCATTTTAACTCACTCATTCACTTTCAATCTTCTCTCTTACTTAAAGCTTTCAGTCTTCCAAAGAGTTTTTCTCGAGCTTTAATTTTCAGATCCCAAGCCAATTACAATCCTCTAGTCGATTTGCCAGTGCGGTGCGGTCTAGAAGTTTCTGAGTGATTGTAATCAGAAGGCTTGATAGAAGAATACCTCTTCACAATTGAAGTTGGACGAGTTCTTCGTATCAAAGCTCGCGTTGTAGAAGTTGCAAGGACTTCATAAGAAAACTTGCGATTTTTGCCAATAGTGGATTCAACTGGTAGCAAGAGTTCTACCGACTGGACTAGTCCTCAACAGAGGGAAACCAGTATACATCGCTGTCTTTGCGTTTGCTTTCTTATCTCTGCCTTTACATTATTTAGTTGTGATTATTATTCTGTGATCTTGCTGCTAACAATTTTTAATTAGCATTATTCCGCTGCCAACTCTATTCACCCCCCTCTAGAGTATTGCGCTTTACGATTTCGTTCCTACAATTGGTATCAGAACGGGTGTTACAGGTAAAGCAAGGTAACATTGCAATTATTTATTCATTTAACTAATTGTTATATAGATCATAGCACAACACATGACAACTGTGAAATTCACAAGTGAAGGCCAGGCCAAAAACAGACCTCCACTGTTTGATGGTACGAATTATACCTATTGGAAAACACGGATGAGTTTCTTCTTGAAATCACTTGACTTTGATTTATGGTCTATTGTTATTGATGGCTATCAAAAGCCACCTCGTATAAATATTGATGGAGTTTTAGTTGAAAAATCCCATAACAGATATACAGAAGAAGAAAAGAAAAAGGTCAGTCTTGACGCACGTGCTATTAACGCTTTATTTTGTGCTTTAAACAGAACTGAATTTAACAGGGTGTCTATCTGCACAACTGCTAATAAAGTATGGAAGCTTCTTGAAGTCACATATGAAGGCACGACTCAAGTCAAAGAATCAAAGGTCAGCAGACTTACTCAAGAGTATGAGGTGTTCAAGATGAAGCCCAACGAAACAGTTACTCAGATGTTCGAAAGATTCTTGGATATTGTAAATCCTTTGTCCTCCCTAGGCAAAGATTACAGTAACCATAAAAAGATTCACAAACTCCTGCGAGCACTTACCA
Organism: Iris pallida; assembly: GCA_029216955.1. Lineage (NCBI taxonomy): Eukaryota > Viridiplantae > Streptophyta > Magnoliopsida > Asparagales > Iridaceae > Iris > Iris pallida. The sequence continues at coordinate 13,469,667 of JANAVB010025999.1, read as the reverse complement.
AGAACTGGATTCCAAAGGCTACTGCAATCATTGAAGGGAACGACCTCACAACTATGTCCCTCGAAGTACTCATGGGTAAGCTACTCACTCATGAACTGGAGCTACAAGACTTTGAAGAGCCTGCACCAAAGGAGAAGACGATCGCTTTTAAGGCTCAGCATAGAAAAGTTGCTGAAGGTGATTCAGACAGCAGTGAATCTGATACTGAAGATCAAGCACTCCTAGCAAGGAAATTCAAAAGATTCATGAGATATGAGAAGAAAGCCAAAGAAAACAATAGTAGCAACAACTGGTATCAAGATGATGTTGTCTGCTATGGCTGCAAGAAGAAGGGACACATGAAGAAGGATTGTCCTACAAACTCATCATCAAGCAAGAAGAGCAACAGGTATGAAAAAGGGAACCTGAAGAGATCAATATCACGAAAGTATGCCAACACCAGCATATGGCATGAAAGTGAAGCCAGTGACTCAGAAGACGAACAATCAGAAGATGCTGCAAACGTATGCTTTATGGCATCCGATCAGGTACCTACTGAACCTGTAGTTGATACATATGATGACTTCACCTTTGAGTAATTTGGAGATGTCTTCAGTGAACTGATAAGTGATTACAGGAAACTACGTAGCAAATATCAGACCTCTAAGAAGGTACTCAAAGAGTACAAAGGTGAAATAGGAAGACTTACCGACCTACTAGCTGAGGTTAGAAATAATGTTAGTGAGTCTTGTGAGCTTTCTTCTATTAAGCCCTTATTACACGAGACTACCAAGTCATCTGAAGAGAAAGACAAGGTTATTGACCAACTGAAAGAAGAACTTTCTAAAGAGAAGAAAAGTCTTCAATGTGCACAAGTAAGAATGGAAGCACTCACTTCTGACTATACTAAGTTATATGACACTTCTAAAAGATTGGAAATTAGGTCAGGGAAACAGCCTGAGACTGCTGCTTTCTACCCTAACACGTGTCACTTACCGAAAAATCAAAACATTCCCAAACCAAACACTGTCAGACCTAACCATATCAAACCTTTACCCCAAAAGGTTAAGCCCAAACAGGATTATAGGTATGCTTTCTTCTATACTAGAAAACCTAAACCTACCAACCATGCACACCACTCAGCTTTTAACACTCAATATGCACAATATCATTATTGTGGCCTCATTGGTCATATTTCTCCTGCATGTAGAATCAGAAAGCTTGTTGATTTAAATATTTATGCATGGATACCAAAAGCTAACATTTCAGGACCCTACAAGAAATGGGTACCAAAAGTTTCATCTACAAACTGTTTTGTAGGTGGAACACCTTTCACATGCTAAAAGCAAATGGATACTCGACAGCGGTTGTTCACGGCATATGACCGGTGACGCTACATTATTTGCAACACTGTCGAAGAAGAAGAATGAAGGTTATGTTTCCTTCGGTAATAACTTGAAAGGGTATATCATTGGTATCGGTGATGTTGGTAAGTCTCCCTATCCTGTGATTAAGGATGTCTGTCTGGTTACCGAGTTGAAATATAATCTACTCAGCATAAGTCATTTAGCTGATCATGGTTATGGCATCAACTTTGGCAAAGACAAATGTACTATAGTTGATAGCTCAACTGGTAGTACTATCTTTGAAGGTATCAGGGAAGACAATATATATGTTTTCTATTTGTTGGAAGAAACTAACATTTCATGTAGATGCTTAATGGCTAAAAGTGATGAGAGTCATCTGTGGCATATGAGACTCGGTCATGCAAATATAGACACAATCTCAAGATTATCTACGAAGAAGCTAGTACGCGGTTTACCGGACATAACATTCAAGAAGGATTCGGTATGCAGCCAATGTGAAAAAGAACAAAGCTACCAGATCCACATTCAAGTCAGTAAACACAGTATGTACTACTAGACCTCTACAATTGCTACATATGGACTTATTTGGTCCTAGCAGAGTTGCTAGCCTCGGAGGTAAGTTATATGCTTTTGTAATTGTAGATGATTACTCTAGATACACGTGGGTATACTTTTTGACACGCAAGAATGATGCATTATCCGAATTTGTCACCTTTTGTAAGAAAGTACAGAATGAAAAAGGTTACATGATCACTCGTATTAGAAGCGATCATGGTGGCAAATTCGAGAATGCATAGTTTGAGCAATTTTGTGATACACACGATTTTGTACACGAGTTCTCCTGCCTTAGGACTCTACAATAAAATGGAGTTGTGGAACGTAAGAACAGAACTCTATCCGAAATGGCCAGAGTAATGTTAAACCAGTTTAGTCTACCCAAATATTTCTGGGCTGAAGCTGTCAATACAGCTTGTTTTGTTCTTAATAGAGTTCTAATTCGACCCAAATCGAAGAAGACTCCATTTGAGTTATGGTTTGATAGAATTCCATCAGTTTCATATTTTAGAATATTTGGTTGTAAATGCTTTATTCTTAATACAAAAGATAATTTGGGAAAGTTTGACAAAAAGGCCGATGAAGGTATATTTTTAGGTTATGCGGCCAAGAGCAAAGGATACAGAGTCTTCAACAAACGAACTATGATCATCGAAGAATCAATCAATGTCACCTTTGATGAATTGAATCAAATGATTATCGATGACAATGACGAAGATCTAACTGTACCAAGCTCAACACCAGCTGATTCTCAACCAAGCTCAGCACTAGCTGATCCTCCTAGAGAAGAACCAGGAACCAGCTACCTTCAGAGTCTGCCGAAAAGATTAAAATTTACGGCTGATTGTCACGCCCCAGTACCGAAATACGGAGACGGACTAGGCCAGCTACACCATATGAGGTACGTAATGTCATACGGCGATCGTGGCTGTCGAGAGACTAGGGGGTACATGCTACAATCAAGTCTCCTATGGTCCTACAGAGTTCTATGTCTCAATCAATCGAATTACATCAGCAAATAAATGAACATTAAAGATAAAGCAGTAAGGCGTCCCCGACGCTTTATCAAAATGATCATGAGAGACTAACTTTATAATTTAGCTATCTCGGAGAGTCAGGAGTACAAAATTATACACAGCTGCAGTCTGTTTAATTACAATTATGTACTGACACAAAATATCAAGTAATCCGGCTAACAAGTGCCGGAGGCTAAACACCGTAAAAGTATAAGCAGGAGTGGTGGAGAAGAAACCTACTCGAGTCCCCGAACTGCCATGCTCCTAGTATGTACCATGGATGTCAGGGAGGAAGATCGTGTCCTCAGGCTCTGCTACGGGATCTGGCCAAACAAAACCAGCGGGGTCAGCCCCGAATAGCAAGTACCGCCAAAGGGGCACAAGAGTTAAGATTAAAAACCCAGTTAAATAGAATAATTGATAATAGTAATACTTATGCTACTATTATAGGGTAGCGCAACATCCTCGAACCCATATGGCACCCTTACAACCAAACAAGGACAAAAGGTGCCGCATGGAGTCGGGACGTGTCGTACTCTATAACTTTCACATAAGTTAAAAGGTATAAACAATAAAATCTCCTGATCGTGACTTCGGTCGATAGCCTATCGCAGCACAATAACCAACCCAACAATCAAACAAGAACATGGGTTGGATCATGTACCATGATAGACCATGTTCCTCAGTCATTCACAGAAGTAGCACTCCATAATCAGAATAAGTCTTCCATTCATAACTTCGGTCCACAGCCTATCATATTACGATAACCAACCCAACAATCAAACAAGAACATGGGTTGGATCACGTACCATGACAGTCCGCTTCCTTCAGTTACTCACGGAAGGTAATAGGGTACAAGCAAGTCATTTTCACGGCCAATCAAGTCTACGAGTTTCTAGTGGAACGAGGTTATCCTCGCGTCATGTTATTAGAAAATCCTCAGATCGTATCTTTCCAGCAAGGCTAGCCAACCCAAGGGTTCGCATAGACAGGTATGATTGAGCACAGGTCCCTCGTAAGGCCACCTTGCTAAAACATATAATATATAGCAGGAATTAATCGGATACAGTCATCCACTCGTTGCAGATGACACAGTATCTGTGGAGACTAGCCGGCACGTCAAGACAGTATCTCAAGGCGGCTGTGTAACACGATCTCAGAATTTTTGCCCTCCCCATGCATCTAGTATATTTAGTTGCCTAATTTAACCCTAGATGAAATCTTGGATTTTCATGCTGTGGCCTGCATGATTATCCTCCTAAAGTCGTACTTTAGTACGAGTACCCCAAAGAGGATCCATGTCAATCAGTATGTCAACATGTTCTACCCTCCTTAGTGTAATGCATCATTGCAAATACGCCACGTGGAGTTACGAGTTATTTGTCGAGCATGAACAAGAACTGGGACATTAAGGTACATGTACCAGGTAGGAACACTTTGTTCTCCGGGGTCACATTTGTCACGCCCCGACCCGGGAAATCGCTCGTCCTCGCTAGATTTTACCCGAATCATCGTCCTCGCTGGGGCGTGACGCCACACGAGCCTGGAGTTGCGCTCATGCAAGGCAAGATAACAGGTTCACATAGAACTATCTCAATTTGATAACATAAGCAGCGGAAGGAAAACAAGTAAAACATAAGAATCTCTTTTATTGATTATGAACTGAAGGTTACAAAGGCTCTGAATAGCCCAATATATATGCCAATTGGCTACAACGCTCATGATCTCTCTAGCTCACAAAGGATTTCATTGTTCCATACATTATGCCTCTTTATAGCCACCAAGTAGTCATCGGCCGAACATCTCCATGTCGCAAGTCCGAACGCATATGCGGAAGCTCCTCTTGAACGCCAAGGACTCCATGCCTCGGCACGTCCAAGCCAAGCTCCGCCCCGAGCCGATCATAACCTGACCTGCACATAAACTACTGGGGGATTAGTGCTTTCGTCCTCGCTTCGCACTGATCAAGACCCGCTCGCACCCAAACCAAACACTAAATCATTTAGTGGAACATGCATCTTAATTTGTGATCTTTCTATTTAGCCTTAGGATCGATTTTATGGCAATACTTAAACATAGCACGTTATCATAATGTGTCCCACATCCCGTGTTCCTGCAGCAGATACAGTTAGGCATAATAGGAACATAAACATAGTGATCGTGCACATTCCATCCCATATTCCTTAGCCTGCAGTGGTTAGAACTTATCATAAGCAAACATATGATTCGCGCAACATACCAATCATAAACGTAAACATATGCATAATGGGTGGCAGGCCCTGCGCCTGCACCCAGCTCTCATCTCAGCCTACCGGCCCTATCTATATGAAGGTCACGGTGTTTCGCACCGTAATGGACTTGGCATCTCATATGTGTAAGCCTACAATCGCTTTGATACGGGTTGCTAGCCCAGTATCCGAAGGATCCCAAACTTACGAATATCATAGCTTATCACAGCACTGGACGGTCGCAATCCGTCCGAATGTTGTGCACCATAAATACCACACATAATTCCCTCCTAGGCCGAACGGTCCCGACGCCCCGGCGTAACCGTTCGAGGGAAGCCGCACCCGTGCACGGACAATTCGAGTCCATTGACCATGCAATACGTACCATAGCATATAAGTCATATCGTCCAACCAATCTCGTGTTTCCATAAACATAGTCTCGCACATAAACGGTTTCCCGTGCCATAAACATAATCCACCATTCATATAGGGAGCTCCATCGGCGTTATGCCCCAACACATCCATATTAATGCACGATGCCCAACGACTTAGTCATCTCGTACTCATAATCATGTGCCCCGTTCATAATGTTATTCGCATAGCCTACTTCCGTATTTACTTAGTCATTTTATGGCATAAGTGCCCGAGGGCACACTCAGCGCCATAATCAATGTTCTACGCCTAGTGTTCAATGTTCTCGGAGCCGTGCACATGATGCACATCTCGATATTGTCTTTCAATGTTTTACCATCATGCCCTATCGCGACCCGTGTACTTGATGCACGTCGCTTCAATTGTTCGATTGTTCAATGTTCTATCTTAGTGTTCGACACATACTTAGATCTTTCGTCGCCGAGCCACGCTCGCTAACTCGATAACATCTTACGCATACCATAACACATTTTATTAAACGTGAAGGAATAGGGAGAGAGAGTCAAGAACCCACCCACCTTAAGTCTTACGCCTTACCGTTTAGCTGAGTTGAAGCGTCTCGCTTCCATAACTTGGTCGCATAGCTAACTCCTGGACTTAGCCATTCCTTTGACCTACTCGGTTGATTTGGCCTATCGCGCCATGCCACAATCCGTTGCAAGGCCACGATTTAGTTTCGCGGACACTTCATTGTATAAGGCAAAATGTCGACCTCTTATCGTCCAGCGTAAAAGCATAGCCTGCACACCAGATCAACTAAAATCAGCACTTGCTCAAACGGGACTTATCCTTTGCATCGATTTGATTCATAGATTCCAACCGGCTCAAAGCTTACCTTTGGCCAACGTAACTCTTGCATCGATTCGCATTGATACCTCATCGGGTCAACGCAACTCTTCGAGTCAACGACTCATCGTAATGCACCGATGCGGAGCGGGGCATTACATAATATACCACTCAAAATCAGGTTCGTCCTCGAACCGAAACCAACACTTAATCCAAGTGCCTTGCATAGATCGCTTCACGATCTCGTACTACTATCGTTGAATCATACAACTTAGTTTGGATCATACACATATTTTAGGCGTCCCACCAATATATGTATTTCAGCCAAGCTCAGTTGTAGGATATCGGGACAACTAACAAGCTCAACTTAAATCCTCAAGCATCCATCGGTCCGTCCTCGACTTAGTCATAGCTTAGCGCCTATTCTCAAAATACATCTCGTATGCATCATCCCATAACATACGATCCTCTTCCAACATCTTTGCACATAACTTGATTCAAATTCGTAAATTCGATCTCATAAGTTTCTCGCTGGCCACCTAACACTCGCATTGCATCGAGTCATTGCGCATCCGATCACAACAATTCTCTGCAACGCCTATTCGCCCAACCATTTTCTATCTCTCGCATAACTCAAGTCTTTCATCCAACCATTCATAACACTTGGCCTTAACGACATGGACTAAGTCAACATGTCACAAATTCCTTTGCCTACAATCCGTACTAAGTCTCGCGTACAACATTTCCAACACGACCCACGTTCTCGAACTACCCGCGCATCGAGTCTGGGGCTACCCCCGCTAGGCAACTTATCCAGACATCATGCTCGCGCTCTTCCGACACAAGAGGTCAACTTGAGTCTACGATGCTCAAAGGCAACAATCTTTCCGACCCAAGGTCTCTTACGATACGCTCATCTCCTACTCTCGACCGAGTACGAATCCTTTACTCAATTCTCGAATCAATCCCGACTAGTTCATTTCGTAACATCGATCGTGCGCCCAACACGTACATAGCCTAATCGTTACTCAACCAATCTACGATACACTCTTAGGGTCGTTCTACTATCTGTCGTTCTCGCGTATTACAGAATCCTTGCAATCGCCTTACCGCATTACTACGCTAAGCACGTTCCTCAACATCCACTCGATCCAACATAACTTTTCTGACCATATCGATTCTAATACTCGCTAACTTTCGAGACACGATACTCACTCGCTTAGACTTATCCTCGGCATGCACTACCTCATTCCTTATCCTTCTTACGCGACTTTTTTAGGGTCATCCTATGGGACTTCAACATTCACTTGATTTGGCGGCCAAGTCTTCTAGGGTCATCTGCCCCGAAACTACGCTCGATAATTGAAGATCATCAACGAGGGACAGTTACAACGAACCATGCTATATCCTATCGCGGTGCCAAATCAATTCCTGACAATTCCTATGGGACTTTACCCAATCCGACATATCAATCCATAATTTATCCATTCTCGCGCAACTGATGCGCCGTTGCTACACGAATCACTCATGCACATTGCGCACCGTTACTACTCGAATCACTCGTATACTACCGTTGACAATATCGCACAATCCTCAATTTTGCCTTCGCATCAAACCACAAGTCCATATCAAATTTGCCACGCCTTGCAAGTTCGATCATCCCCGCTGGATGAATCACCATACCAGCGCTCACACGAAATGATCGTTCTAATTTGACGTGACGCATGTGCGAGGTTGGTGTTGCGCTCGCTCGAGACAAGAATGTCAACGTAGTGGTTATCCACGAAGCAATCCATACACTTTCGTTTTCATCCAAATAATATCCATCCACTCTCAATTTTTCGAAGCACTCATACCGTTATCATCCGAATTTCCATAACTTAACTTGCATCCTATTCATCCAACAACAATGCTCAACATAATTTTCGTTCATTCGATCAGAGTATCCCCGAGTTATTGTATATCGTCTTTGATACGCCTCAATACCATCGTCGATATGCATAACTTGAACATCTTTCTTTCTCATAAGCTTAAATTCGTTGCAATCACTGCCGTTATCCGAACTCGAATACGAATCAAGTCTTGCACACATCAAAATTCATTCCGTTATAACTCACTATCATCATTGTGATACAATTTCCAATTCACATATCCATTCTCATATCCCTAACTCGCACTTCCAAATCGTGCTACCGACTCATCGCACTAACCCACATTCGTTCGTACGATTTCTCCGTACCTACTCAATTCGTTCCGAAGAAGTCTCCGTACTAACTCAACATAAGTTCGACCGGGTCGACTATTTCCTCAACGTAACATCCCTTCGCATACGCTCCATTTATCGTTCGACTTATACTTAACAAATCCTCGCCCGACGTATCCTCCGTGGATATGACTTCGCACATACTCATTCAACTTAATTCACCGAAGCATACTAGCATCGACTTCTCTCAAGTCATTCCTACGCAAGTCTCGATACTACTCCGTCCGTTGTAGACAACATATCGTAACAACATAATCGTCTCGACGTAACCTATCGCAAGTCACCAACCGGCTTAACATAGCTATCGCTAAGTGGTATCCCATATACCACTCAGGATCGAGCCTATCGTTATCGACACAATACTTCGCTATACTTGCTCGCATAATTGGTATTGCATATACCACTCAGAATCGAGTCAGTACTCGACATCACACTTCGTATAGGTCCGACATCTATCTTCAATCGACTATCCCGTATGGCGATCCTTCCGATCCCAGCTCTAGCGTTCGCTCAAGTTTGACACGCATTCAATCTAACCGTTCCATGGCGATCGTATCGATCACGCCCGCAACATTCGCTTATTCAAAGCTCAACGCAACATATGGCCAACATACACGTTCGCCTACTCCAACTCGACTTAGAGTCCGACTCGACTCCCATCTCACTCGTTGCAACTCGTGCAACAACTCATTCTCGATGCTTAAGGTCATTTCTCAATCTCGCGCAACATATCGCTATCAATCCGCATAGCCATACAACACGCATCATACCATACCGACTCGTTGTGCTGATGCAACGAACGATTCACGACTTGCTGCACTTCGTGCAACCAACAACTAACCATTCGCATAGCCATATAACACGCATCGCCTCACATATCGACCCGTTGCACTTCGTGCAACTAATAACACATATCTCCTCGCACTTCGTGCGACCAACAGCACATATATCATTGCACTTTATGCAACCAACATCACCATATTCGTTGCACTTCGTGCGACCAGCATTCCATAACTCGTTGCACTTCGTGCAACCAACATCCCATAACTCTTTGCACTTCGTGCAACCAACATTCTCCGATGGCACTCGGAGATAACGTGATAGTCACGACATATTTGTGGAAGACGTACTCACTTAATATAGACTTATTGTATGGAACATCCAATGTACCGTCGAGCAGATCCATGAGCCATGCGGTTACGGAAACAACTTAGAGTCAACTGAATTCGATAGTGAAGCAACTGAGAGTCAAAGAGATTCACGTACGGTCCAAAGGATGGAACCGCTCTGATACCAACTTGTCACGCCCCGACCCGGGAAATCGCTCGTCCTCGCTAGATTTTACCCGAATCATCGTCCTCGCTGGGGCGTGATGCCGCACGAGCCTGGAGTTGCGCTCGTGCAAGGCAAGATAACAGGTTCACATAGAACTATCTCAATTTGATAACATAAGCAGCAGAAGGAAAACAAGTAAAACATAAGAATCTCTTTTATTGATTATGAACTGAAGGTTACAAAGGCTCTGAATAGCCCAACATATATGCCAATTGGCTACAACGCTCATGATCTCTCTAGCTCACAAAGGATTTTATTGTCCCATACATTATGCCTCTTTATAGCCACCAAGTAGTCCTCGGCCGAACATCTCCATGTCGCAAGTCCGAACGCATATGCGGAAGCTCCTCTTGAACGCCAAGGACTCCATGCCTCGGCACGTCCAAGCCAAGCTCCGCCCTGAGCCGATCATAACCTGACCTGCACATAAACTAGTGGAGGATTAGTGCTTTCGTCCTCGCTTCGCACTGATCAAGACCCGCTCGCACCCAAACCAAACACTAAATCATTTAGTGGAACATGCATCTTAATTTGTGATCTTTCTATTTAGCCTTAGGATCGATTTCATGGCAATACTTAAACATAACACGTTATCATAATGTGTCCCACATCCCGTGTTCCTGCAGCAGATACAGTTTGGCATAATAGGAACATAAACATAGTGATCGTGCACATTCCGTCCCATATTCCTTAGCCTGCAGTGGTTAGAACTTAACATAAGCAAACATACGATTCGCGCAACATACCAATCATAAACGTAAACATATGCATAATGGGTGGCAGGCCCTGCGCCTGCACCCAGCTCTCATCTCAGCCTACCGGCCCTATCTATATGAAGGTCACGGTGTTTCGTACCGTAATGGACTTGGCATCTCATATGTGTAAGCCTACAATCGCTTCGATACGGGTTGCTAGTCCAGTATCCGAAGGATCCCAAACTTACGGATATCATAGCTTATCACAGCACTGGACGGTCGCAATTCGTCCGAATATTGTGCACCATAAATACCACACATAATTCCCTCCTAGGCCGAACGGTCCCGGCGCCCCGGCGTAACCGTTCGAGGGAAGCCGCACCCGTGCACGGGCAATCCGAGTCCATTGACCATGCAATACGTACCATAGCATACAAGTCATATCGTCCAACCAATCTCGTGTTTCCATAAACATAGTCTCGCACATAAACGGTTTCCCGTGCCATAAACATAATCCACCATTCATATGGGAAGCTCCGTCGGCGTTATGCCCCAACACATCCATATTAATGCACGACGCCTAACGACTTAGTCATCTCGTACTCATAATCACGCGCCCCGTTCATAATGTTATTCGCATAGCCTACTTCCGTATTTACTTAGTCATTTCATGGCATAAGTGCCCGAGGGCACGCTCAGCGCCATAATCAATGTTCTACGCCTAGTGTTCAATGTTCTCGGAGCCGTGCACATGATGCACATCTCGATATTGTCTTTCAATGTTCTACCATCATGCCCTATCGCGACCTGTGCACTTGATGCACGTCGCTTCAATTGTTCGATTGTTCAATGTTCTATCTTAGTGTTCGACACATACTTAGATCTTTCGTCGCCGAGCCACGCTCGCTAACTCGATAACATCTTACGCATACCATAACACATTTTATTAAACGTGAAGGAATAGGGAGAGAGAGTCAAGAACCCGCCCACCTTAAGTCTTACGCCTTGCCGTTTAGCTGAGTTGAAGCGTCTCGCTTCCATAACTTGGTCGCATAGCTAACTCCTGGACTTAGCCATTCCTTTGACCTACTCGGTTGATTTGGCCTATCGCGCCCATGCCACAATCCGTTGCAAGGCCACGATTTGGTTTCGTGGACACTTCATTGTATAAGGCAAAATGCCGACCTCTTATCGTCCAGCGTAAAAGCATAGCCTGCACACCAGATCAACTAAAATTAGCACTTGCTCAAACGGGACTTATCCTTTGCATCGATTCGATTCATAGATTCCAACCGACTCAAAGCTTACCTTTGGCCAACGTAACTCTTGCATCGATTCGCATTGATACCTCATCGGGTCAACGCAACTCTTCGAGTCAACGACTCATCGTAATGCACCGATGCGGAGCGGGACATTACAACATTAGTGCTCATATCATGCTCGGGACAAAAGGCGTAAGGATATAAAATGGGCATATAATATATATATAATAATAATAATAATAATAATAATAAGGTAACAAGATAGGGCACAAAAGTCCATGCGGCTCAAGGGGAGTGAGCCCATGCGGCTGGGTCAATACAGGTTCATGCGGACGAAGGGGTGTCAACTTATGCGGCTGCGAAGGAAGCAATCGCCAGGCGGCCGAGGTTCAACAGCATATGCGGCTATGATCAGACGAAGTCCTATGCGACTGAGCATGGGCGATACATATGCGGCTGGATGATGGATGGGCCTTATGCGGCCCAAAACAGTAGCGCATATGCGGCTAGGTGCAAAAGAACTCATGCGGCTGGGAGCTAGCCGCATGAAGTCCATGCGACTCAAGATAACAGGGGCTCATGCGGCTCAATTACTTGCCGCATGAAGATTCATGCGGTCAAGTACTCAAGCAAGTCTTATGCGGCTAGGAAGGACTTTCCATGCGGCTGAGCTCGAACGAGTCTTATGCGGCTGGAAAGGCCATGCGGCCAGAGACTTGCCGCATGAAGATTCATGCGGTCAAGTACTGCTCTTCTTCTCCACTTGTTCGAGAAGAGGAGCCAAGAAACCATGGCTTCCAAGCTACACAAAACCTTCATCCGGAGCCCAAATCGGAACTTCCTTAGGTCAAAATGGGGTAGAACGAGATCCTCTACAACATGGAACCATCAAAACTAGGAAATAACAAGATTAAGTAGATCAAAACCCAAGAAATCCGAAAATAAAGTAAACCTAGATCTACAAAAATCAAAGCTTCAAAATGGAAACTTCCAAGTTCTAAACTAGTATAGGTTGAGAAGAAGAACATATTTTGGCAAATAGTTTTGTAAGAAATTATTGACAAAATTATGGATCCATCTCTTGAGCAAGTTGGTACTTGCCTTGGTTGATGGAGGAAATATTTGGTTGGTGGAGGAAGTAAATGAGAGGAGAGAGACTGAGATGAGTTATATATATAGATCTTGGACCCATGGGTTCATGATGAACCAAAGGGTTCATGATGAACCATTGGTGAACCAAGAATGGGTTACCCAAATGAGCCAAAACTGTAGGCCCAAATGCAGAAAATAAATTAGGAAATAATATTTTATCAAATATTTTTGGGAAATGCATGAAGAAACACAGCATAATAAATATAGTATAAATACAAGGTAAATATAATTTTTTTCGGTTTACGTATTAAAATACGTATTCCGGGATCGGGGAGTGATATCTCTACCCTTCTTAGAAAAATTCCGTCCTCGGAATTCCAGCCAAGACAGGATAGTAAAATCAGGACAAGCAAGGCACAATCATATATAAGTTAACTATCATAGCAGTTATTATCATACATCACAAAGTGCAAAACAAGCAGGTGCAGATAAGCATGGAATCGTGTCAATAAGATGCAAAAATATACCTTATTAGTCAAACAAATGCGGATACCGAGATCTGATCTCGTCCTCGCGCTCCCAGGTTGACTCTCCCGAAGAGTGATGGTTCCAAGAAACACGGACAAGGCTTATCGTCCGATTCTTGAGTACCTTCTCTCGCCGGTCTAAGATAGATAAGGGTTGTTCCTCGTAAGTTAGGTCGGTACCAACGACTAACTCAGAATGATCGAGAACATGACTCGGATCCGGGACATACCCACGTAATTGGAACACATGAAACACATCATGTATGCCAGTTAACGAAGGCGGAAGGGCAAGTCGATAAGCCACATCGCCTACCCGAGCAAGAATCTTAAAAGGACCAACGTATCTTGGACTAAGCTTTCCTCGGGTTCCAATTCTGATGATACCCCGAGTAGGCGAAATCCGCAGAAACACTTGGTCGCCAACTCTGAACTCCAGAGGCCTACGATGCTGATCTGCCCAATGACGATGTCGGTCCTGCACAACTCGAAGGCGTTCTCTGACCAACTTAACTATCTCCACAGTCTGCGTGATCATCTCTGGCCCCAACAGCTTCCGTTCTCCGACGTCGTCCCATGCCAAAGGGGACCTGCACTTTCTTCCGTACAATGCTTCGAACGGGGCCATCTGAATGCTAGCCTGATAGCTGTTGTTATAGGAGAATTCCACTAGATGAAGGTGATCCTTCCAAGATCTGCCAAAATCCAAGGTACACGCCCGTAGCATATCTTCTAATGTCTGAATGGTTCTTTCTGATTGCCCGTCGGTTTGTGGATGATAAGCAGTACTGAATCTTAACTTGGTTCCCAAACTTTGGTGTAAGCTCTGCCAAAAATGGGAAGTAAACCGCGTATCCCGATCTGATACTATACTAACTGGAATACCGTGCTGTCTTACTATCTGCTTCATGTACATTTCTGCTAACTGCTCAGTAGTCTGTCCAACTCGGAAGGGAAGGAAATGAGCGACCTTCGTGAGTCGATCTACTATTACCCAGACTGCATTCTTACCAGTCGGGGATCTAGGTAAACCGGTCACAAAATCCATCGTGATGTGCTCCCATTTTCATTCTGGGATAGAAAGCGGCTGTAGTAACCCTGCTGGTCTCTGCTGCTCGGCTTTCACCTGCTGACATACCAGACACTTGGATACAAATCTTGCTATCTCTCTTTTCATGCCATTCCACCAAAAGTACTGCCTGATATCTCGATACATCTTCGTCCCTCCAGGATGAATGGAGTAAATGGAACTATGAGCTTCGGACATAACTTCTTGCCGAAGGTCTCCACTCGGTACACAGAGTCTGTTTCCAAACCTGAGCGTACCATCTTCATGAATCACTAACTCCTTCCTACGGCCTGATTCACACTCCGACCGCAACTTCTGAATCTGTGGATCTCCTGCTTGTGCTGCCCTTATCCTCTCTACTAAGGTTGACTGAATCTGCATACTGGTCATTCTTCCTATATACCTTGGCAAAACTACTTCGATTCCCATACTCTGAAGGCCTTCTAAAATATGCTTCTGCGAGGTCAAGATAAAGGCACTGTCTCTCCTACTCAGTGCATCTGCAACTATATTCGCCTTGCCTGGATGATACTGAAGATCTAAATCAAAATCCTTCAGCAGTTCTAACCATCTTCTTTGCCTCATGTTCAAATCTCGCTGCGTGAATACGTATTTCAAACTCTTATGATCAGTATAGATCTCTACCCGATCTCCGTATAAATAATGCCTCCACAACTTGAGTGAAAACACCACAGCTGCTAACTCCAAATCGTGAGTCGGGTAATTCTTTTTATGGTCTCGAAGCTGTCGAGACGTATATGCTATCACCTTTCCGTACTGCATCAATACACATCCAAGACCCTTTCCAGATGCATCACAATATACTGTAAAGCCTCCCGCTCCTACTGGAAGCGTCAAGATCGGGGCTGAGATCAATCTCTTCTTTAATTCTTCAAATGATGCCTGACAGCTAGCTGACCAAACAAACTCTGCGTCTTTGTGCGTCAAACGCGTTAAGGGCGCAGAGATCTTGGCAAAGTCCGCCACGAACCTTCTGTAGTAACCAGCTAATCCTAAGAAACTTCGCACTTTTGCAACCGTTCTCGGGACCGGCCAATGCTCCACGGCCTCAATCTTCTTCGGATCCACTGACACTCCTGCCCCAGAAATTACATGCCCCAGGAACGAAATGTGATCTAACCAGAATTCACACTTGTCAAGCTTCGCATAAAGTTGATGCTCCCTCAATGTCTGTAAGACAGTCCTAAGATGTTTCTCATGCTCCTCTTCACTGCTGGAGTAGACAAGAATGTCATCTATGAACACCACCACAAATTTATCCAAATACGACAGAAAGATGCGGTTCATTAAATCCATGAATACTGCGGGGGCGTTGGTTAGTCCAAAGGG
This sequence comes from Iris pallida, assembly GCA_029216955.1. Taxonomy (NCBI): domain Eukaryota; kingdom Viridiplantae; phylum Streptophyta; class Magnoliopsida; order Asparagales; family Iridaceae; genus Iris; species Iris pallida. Next base: position 13,453,714 of record JANAVB010025999.1, on the reverse strand, counting down.
CATTACTAAAAACTCATAATGTCCATATCTAGATCTGAATGCTGTCTTCGGTATGTCTTGCTCCCGGACTCTTACTTGATAGTATCCCGACCGAAGATCGATCTTGGAAAAGACACTGGCCTTGCTCAACTGGTCAAACAGGTCATCAATCCTTGGTAGTGGTACTTATTCTTCACTGTTACTGCGTTCAGCTTGCGGTAGTCGATGCACATCCTCGTCGACCCATCCTTCTTGGGAACTAGAATCACTGGCGCGGCCCAGGGCGATTTACTGTCTCGAATGAATCCCTTAGACTTCAACTCTTCCTCATGTTGATACAACTTATCCTGTTCTGACGACGACAATTCTGTAAACTCTGTCTGCAATAGGCCTCGTCCCAGGGTTCAACTCAATGCTAAATTCTACCTCTCTGACTGGGGGTATCCCTGGGAGCTCATCAGGGAAGACGTCGAGAAAATTTTCGACCACTCTCGGAATCTGTCCTGGCTCTGACACTGCTGCTGAGATGACGCCTCCGGCCTGATTCTTCAAGGTTCGAGTAAAGATGAACTGTTCCATCCCAGGAACGCTGAATATGACCCTACCTCCTCTACAATCAATTGTCGCATGACTGTCTCTCAACCAGTCCATGCCAAGAACAACATCAAAATTCTCCATAAGGAATTCAATCAATGATGCGGGCAATAAATGCCCACACACCTCTACCGGACATAAAAAGCGTACTCTACTAACTTCTACGAGCCCATTGCCGGTGAGTATATCCATCCTCTCCGGCAATGCCTCAAACTCTAATCCAATTCGTATAGCATATTGTGCAGAGATGAATGAATGAGTAGCGCCTGAATCAAATAATGCTACAGCGGGAAATAAGGTGACGAGAATTTTACCTGCCACCACGTCACTAGACGCTAGAGCCTCTCCCAAGGTCAATGTGAGAGCCTGGTCCCGCGGAGCCCCTTGTTGCGGCCTTCCTCGACCATGCTGTTGCTGCCTCTGAGGGCCTTCGGCTTCCTGTGCTTGGCGAAACATCTGAGCCTGCGTTGGTAGACGCTGGACTAGGGGCCTTACTGCTAATACTGGCCCTCCACTCGGGGTTGCCACCGGAGCTGGCAATGCTGGAAACTGTTGAGCTGGCCCTCCTGGCCTCTGCATCATAGGATAAGTGGAAATACGGTGGTCTGAACTACCACACCTCAAGCATAAGCCATTCGCTGACCGGCACACCTCCCTCGTGTGCCCTGTCTTCCCACAGAATGTACAGCCCTGGGGTGCTTCCTGACGCTGTTGCTGGTTCCTCGGCTGCTGATGCCGAACTGGCGCTGTATTAGTTGACACGGCCGTCCTCCGCGGCGCTCCTGCATCATGAATACGTACACCGGGTGCTGGTGCCGATGTTCGCTGCATTGCTCCTCCTCCAACCTGGGAATGAGATCTCTTCTGACCTCCTGTCCTCGATGCCAACCTCTGCTGGGTAAGCTCGTGCCTCCGAGCGGCCGTCAAAACAGCGTCAAACGTCTGGTAGTCGTGTCCTTCCACAAGCTGCAATAATTCCAAATGAAGTCCCTGCTGGAACCTCATAGCTTTCTCTGGCTCCGTTGCTACCATTGCTGGTGCAAAACGGTACAGTCTGCAGAACTCTGCTGCATACCCATCTACGGTCTTGTCTGCTTGCTTGAGACTGATGAACTTCTGCTGGAGCTCATATCGAGCTACTATGCCAAAATACTTGGCCTTGAATCTGTCACTGAAGGTGGTCCAACAAACAGGGCGTCTTGTACCAACTTCTTCTGATGCCCACCAGTCGCGGGCAAGATCCTGAAGTACCAGTTTGACCTGATCAACCTTCTTATCGTCTGGAACCTTGGCTGCCACAAGAATGGCTTCGATGTCTTGAATCCATGCATCCGCAGTGATGGCATCCTCCGTGCCATCAAAATACCTCGGGTTCAAGCGACGGAACCTTCCTGATGCTCCCGAGTCAACCCCGGCACTCCTCTCAAGAGCTAACTGAATCCTTTGGTTCAAAAACACGTTCTGCTCCTGCTGCCGAGTCTGTTGCTGTTGGTTAGTGACAAGAAACCCCCGAATGATTTCCAGGAGTGCTACGGCGTCTGGTACTGCCGTCGCTGCTGGTGCTGCAGGAGTTTCAATAACCTGCGGCTGTACTGCCTTTGGTTCCATTTCTGCTCGTGCCTGCACTGGAGAAGGTTCTCTCCCCTGTTGCTGCCCAATCGAGCCATGCTCTTGCTGCTCTTCCTCATGGGCCTCACCCGCTACTGAGAATGAAGCACCCCTATAGAGAAGAATATAAGATTATCAAGTCCGGACGAGGAAGATTTCGAGGATGCAAGTCAGGTTAGAGATCAAGGCAAGGACAGAGAATTCGAAACAGAATTTCAAGGGGAACAAGTTTTGATTGAGACTCCTAATAATTCGCAATACCCCACAAGTCTGAAAATCAGACCTGCATGGGCCACCACTAAAACCTTGTCACGCCCCAGTACCGAAATACGGAGACGGACTAGGCCAGCTACACCATATGAGGTACGTAACGTCATACGGCGATCGTAGCTGTCGAGAGACTAGGGGGTACATGCTACAATCAAGTCTCCTATGGTCCCACAGAGTTCTATGTCTCAATCAATCGAATCACATCAGCAAATAAATGAACATTAAAGATAAAGCAATAAGGCGTCCCCGACGCTTTATCAAAATGATCATGAGAGACTAGCTTTATAATTTATCTATCTCGGAGAGTCAAGAGTACAAAATTATACACAGCTGCAGTCTGTTTAATTACAATTATGTACTGACACAAAATATCAAGTAATCCGGCTAACAGGTGCCGGAGGCTAAACGCCGCAAAAGTATAAGCAGGAGTGGTGGAGAAGAAACCCACTCGAGTTCCCGAACTGCCATGCTCCTAGTATGCACCATGGATGTCAGGAAGGAAGATCGTGTCCTCAGGCTCTGCTACGGGATCTGGCCAAACAAAACCAGCGGGGTCAGCCCCGAATAGCAAGTACCGCCAAAGGGGCACAAGAGTTAAGATTAAAAACCCAGTTAAATAGAATGATTGATAATAGTAATACATATGCTACTATTATAGGGTAGCGCAACATCCTCGAACCCATATGGCACCCTTACAACCAAACAAGGACAAAAGGTGCCGCATGGAGTCGGGACGTGTCGTACTCTATAACTTTCACATAAGTTAAAAGGTATAAACAATAAAATCTCCTGATCGTGACTTCGGTCGATAGCCTATCGCAGCACAATAACCAACCCAACAATCAAACAAGAACATGGGTTGGATCATGTACCATGATAGACCATGTTCCTCAGTTATTCACAGAAGTAGCACTCCATAATCAGAATAAGTCTTCCATTCATAACTTCGGTCCACAGCCTATCATATTACGATAACCAACCCAACAATCAAACAAGAACATGGGTTGGATCACGTACCATGACAGTCCGCTTCCTTCAGTTACTCACGGAAGGTAATAGGGTACAAGCAAGTCGTTTTCACGGCCAATCAAGTCTACGAGTTTCTAGTGGGACAAGGTTATCCTCGCGTCATGTTATTAGAAAATCCTCAGATCGTATCTTTCCAGCAAGGCTAGCCAACCCAGGGGTTCGCGTAGACAGGTATGATTGAGCACAGGTCCCTCGTAAGGCCACCTTGCTAAAACATATAATATATAGCAGGAATTAATCGGATACAGTCATCCACTCGTTACAGATGACACAGTATCCGTGGAGACCAGCCGGCGCGTCAAGATAGTATCTCAAGGCGGCTGGTGTAACACGATCTCAGGATTTTTGCCCTCCCCATGCATCTAGTATATTTAGTTGCCTAATTTAACCCTAGGTGAAATCTTGGATTTTTATGCTGTGGCCTGCATGATTATCCTCCTAAAGTCGTACTTTAATACGAGTACCCCAAAGAAGATCTATGTCAATCAGTATGTCAATATGTTCTACCCTCCTTAGTGTAATACATCATTGCAAATACGCCACGTGGAGTTACGAGTCATTTTTCGAGCATGAACAAGAACTGGGACATTCAGGTACATGTATCAGGTAGGAACACTTTGTTCTCCGGGGTCACATTAGTGCTCATATCATGCTCGGGACAAAAGGCGTAAGGATATAAAATGGGCATATAATATATATAATAATAATAATAATAATAATAATAAGGTAACAAGATAGGACACAAAAGTCCATGCGGCTCAAGGGGAGTGAGCCCATGCGGCTGGGTCAATACAGGTTCATGCGGACGAAGGGGTGTCAGCTTATGCGGCTGCGAAGGGAGCAATCGCCAGGCGGCCGAGGTTCAACAGCATATGCGGCTATGATCAGACGAAGTCCTATGCGACTGAGCATGGGCGATACATATGCGGCTGGATGATGGATGGGCCTTATGCGGCCCAAAACAGTAGCGCATATGCGGCTAGGTGCAAAAGAACTCATACGGCTGGGAGCTAGCCGCATGAAGTCCATACGACTCAAGATAACAGGGGCTCATGCGGCTCAATTACTTGTTGCATGAAGATTCATGCGGTCAAGTACTCAAGCAAGTCTTATGCGGCTAGGAAGGACTTTCCATGCGGCTGAGCTCGAACGAGTCTCATGCGGCTGGAAAGGCCATGCGGCCAGAGACTTGCCGCATGAAGATTCATGCGGTCAAGTACTGCTCTTCTTCTCCACTTGTCCGAGAAGAGGAGCCAAGCAACCATGGCTTCCAAGCTACACAAAACCTTCATCCGGAGCCCAAATCGGAACTTCCTTAGGTCAAAATGGGGTAGAACGAGATCCTCTACAACATGGAACCATCAAAACTAGGAAATAACAAGATTAAGTAGATCAAAACCCAAGAAATCCAAAAATAAAGTAAACCTAGATCTACAAAAATCAAAGCTTCAAAATGGAAACTTCCAAGTTCTAAACTAGTATAGGTTGAGGAGAAGAACATGTTTTGGCAAATAGTTTTGTAAGAAATCATTGACAAAATTATGGATCCATCTTTTGAGCAAGTTGGTACTTGCCTTGGTTGATGGAGGAAATATTTGGTTGGTGGAGGAAGTAAATGAGAGGAAGTAAATGAGAGGAGAGAGAATGAGATGAGTTATATATATAGATCTTGGACCCATGGGTTCATGATGAACCAAAGGGTTCATGATGAACCATTGGTGAACCAAGAATGGGTTACCCAAATGAGCCAAAACTGTAGGCCCAAATGCAGAAAATAAATTAGGAAATAATATTTTGTCAAATATTTTTGGGAAATGCATGAAGAAACACAGCATAATAAATATAGTATAAATACAAGGTAAATACAATTTTTTTTTGGTTTACGTATTAAAATACGTATTCCAGGATCGGAGAGTGACACTGATCATCCAAAGGATTTGGTAATTGGTGATATTACCAAAGGTGTAAGTACTCGTACATCTAGTAGAGATATTGTTTCTAGTGTTGCATTCATTTCACAGCTAAAACCCAAAACCATTGATGAAGCATGTAGTGATAATTTTTGGATAGATGCTATACAAGAGAAATTAAACCAATTTGAACGGAATCAAGTTTGGGAACTTGTTCCCAAGCCTATTGATCATCCGGTCATTGGCACCCGTTGGGTATTCCAAAATAAACTGAACGAGAATGGTTTAGTGACTCGTAATAAGGCTCGACTCGTAGCTCAAGGATACAATCAGAAAGAAGGTATCGACTACGATGAGACTTATGCCCCAGTTGCGAGATTAGAAACCATTCGCATGTTATGTGCATTTGTATGTTTTCATAATTTCAAATTATTTCAAATGGATGTCAAGAGTGCATTTTTAAATGGTTTTATAAAAGAAGAAGTTTTTGTAGAACAACCTCCAGGTTTCACAGATTTTAAAAACCCTGATCATGTTTTCAAGTTGAAGAAAGCTTTATACGGTTTGAAACAAGCCCCTCGTGCTTGGTATGATCGTCTAAGCTCTTTTCTACTTGACAACGGTTTTTCAAAAGGCAAGGTTGACACTACACTTTTTATTAAGTCTTTTAATGGCAAGCTTCTCTTAATACAAGTCTATGTTGATGATATTATATTTGGATCTACTGATGAATCTCTTTGTCAAGAATTCTCTAAGTATATGCAGAATGAGTTTGAGATGAGCATGATGGAAGAGCTGAAATTCTTTTTCGGACTGCAAATCAAACAAACTGACAATGGGACATTCATAAATCAAGCCAAGTACACAAAAGATTTGCTAAAGAAGTTTGATCTGGACAATGTCAAACCTATTGGCACTCCGATGGCAACTTCAACAAAGCTTGATATTGATGAACAAGGCAAGCCGGTCGACACACGTAAGTATCGAGGTATGATCGGCAGTCTACTTTATTTAACTGCTAGTCGTCCAGATATTATGTTTAGTGTTTGCCTGTGTACACGTTTTCAAGCTAATCCAAAGGAATCACATCTGTGCACAGTTAAGCGTATCTTTCGATACCTTAAGGGCACTTCTTCTGTTGGCTTATGGTATCCAAAAACTAAGTCCTTTAACCTTATTGGTTATTCGGATGCAGATTTTGCTGGATGCAAAGTTGAAAGAAAAAGTACCAGCGGCACATGTCATTTCTTAGGCAAGGCTTTAGTCTCATGGTTTAGTAAAAAGCAAAATTCTGTAGCCCTATCAACAACAGAGGCTGAGTATATCGCCGCAGGACGTTGTTGTGCTCAGATTTTATGGATGAAACAAACCTTAGAAGACTATGATTTATTTTACACACACATTTCCATTTTCTGTGACAACACGAGCACAATTAATTTGACTAAGAATCCAGTATGTCATTCTCATACTAAGCATATCGAGATTCGACATCATTTTCTTAGAGATCATCATCAGAATGGAGATATTGACCTTGTGTACATAGATACTGAGAATCAATTAGCTGACATCTTCATAAAATCTCTAGCAGAAGATCGTTTCAATTATTTACGTCGAGAATTAGAAATTTTGGACATCAATAATGTAATTAATTTTGTTTTATGATTATATTTCAATACGCAAAAACTGTGTTAGAAACAAGTCAATAAAGAGTCTGTCTGTCACCACAACTACGGTTGAAGCGAAGCGGTACTTAAGAGTTCCCCGGTGAACCTCCGCCAGCTAGGACAGTACTCCTACAGCTAATCTGAGACAGTCGCTGTGTAACGATATTTAATCTATAAAATAATATTAATTATATTAATTAAAGGTTGAAATTACTAATCTTTGAATTAAATCTTTGAAATGAGTTAATTGAAAAAGAAAGTGGCCCAAACCACCTCTAGGCGAATTCGGCCAGCATTCGGACCGAATTCGGCCCGAGTTCGGTTAGTGGTATCTGGTTATATAACCAGAACCCGAGAGCCTTTCTTCTTCATTGCTTCTAAAACCACCTTCACAGCACAGCAGCCGTGCGAAAAGTCCTTCAAACCCTAGTTCTTCACCACTCCGTTTCTCCCCATCTACGTGGTAAAATCCATCCAAATTTTGGATTCGTGCGATCGTTGTCCTCTACAACATACTTGAATCTCGGGAGGTATAACTCCGTATTTCTCCTCCTTTCTATTTTAGTGCATATTTACTTTATTTGCACAATGCCACCTAAGGGATTCAACCCCTTCAAGAGGAAGAAGACGACCAATCCTAGTGAGGAAGGATCATCTTCAAATCCACCCACGGATTCCCTCTTTTCACCAGTTCAATCGAGCGATGGCGCGTTCGATGGGTTTTATTTTCAAACCCTAGATCAAGCCCTTCTATGGTATGGAGACTTCTCTATGAGATCCATATGCACAGGCGCTCCTATCAAATGGACTATGTTTCCAGAACACCGCCCTTATTTTGAGGCATTAGGGTTACAATATTTTGTTAAACTTTGTTTCCCGGTAGCAACTAATGCCATTAGACTGTTCTATTGCAATATTATATTAAACACGTTTGACGTAAGTACTCGTGTTGGCGGACTAGATATCAATTTCAATGATGTCCTCTTAGCGGAAATCTTTGGTATTCCTAACGAAGGTGAACCGCTTGTTGATATCACTGAATTTGATTTCTCCGACGGTACGACACTTGCTAGTTTCAAAGCTGAACTCTGTGCACCTGATCGAGTTCGCTCTGAAAAGTTCAAGGCAAACAACTTGAACTTGTTTAATTATGAATTGCATCGTATCATTTACTCCACTCTCCTTCCGAAGTCTACTTCAAAGGATGATGTAACATCACTTGAGCTGCCTGCTATGTACCACATTCTTAAGGGGATACCTTTTTCTGCCCCTAAGACCATTATCCAGATGATGGGACGTTGTCGTGCAAGAGATAGAAATCTCTCTTATGCGATGATTCTCCCACGCATCTTCCAGCGTTTTGATATTGATCTGTCAACTTGTACTCAAGATCCTGATCCCAAGTTTCTTAAGCTATCTTGTCGTATTATGACTGCTGCTGCTCCTCCTACTGTTCCTCCTACTGCTCCACCTCCTCCACCTCCTCAGCAGTATGCCATGACCTTTGAAGGCATACACCAGCACCTTTCTGATTTGCACGTCTCGATGACGGATATGGCCCGCGAACGAGAGTTCCACGATGTCACTCGTTATCAGGCGATAGCAAATTCTCTAGCTGATCTCCGATTTGCTCAGACTGGACATTCTGTCGGTTCTATTCCTAGAGATCCAGCCTTCTCTGGTTACCGCTGTGAGGATGAGGCTGTTCATGCCTACTTTCAGCCCGGTAACGCATATGATTGGTACCGTTCTGACCGTGCTCCTCCTCGAGACTATGTCGGTGAGTTTTATACTGGCGTCCCTCCTCACCCTTCTGGCGCTGGTACTTCTGGAGCTGGTCCTTTTGGACATGTCGGTCATGCTGATGATGATGATGAGGAGGAGGAGGAGATGTGATGATATATTAGCTGATTTTTGAGACTTAGATATTATCTACTGTACACTTGGAAATGCTCCGACATTCCAAGTTTATGTCTTTTTAGCTTTTTATTATCAGTATTTCTTTTGAGGACTTGTATTGGATATTTCTTGATGTCTTTTGCACATCTTTTTATCTTTATGGGATGCGTAGTTTATCTGTCACATCAGTTTATTTATTTATTTAAAGCATCTTTATCTGCTTCTATATTATAAACTGCCTGAGACAAATATATGCCTGTGATGTTATTCTATTTTTTTACCATCTGTCATGATTATTTTTTTCTCTGTGTTTCTTCACTGTTTGTTTCTTATGCATTGATTGTGGGGGAGTTTTTTACTTTTGCAATTATTTTGTTAAGTGACAACGGGGGAGAAATAAGGATCTAACATCTTATTTTTTGAGAAAATACAGGATATGAACAATTTTACTTTACTATTTTTGATTTGATTCCAAGCTTAGATGTTATATCATTCATAGTTTGTCAATTATCAAAATGGGGGAGATTGTTGGCACATTAGTCATATGGTCAAACTGATTTTAATAATTGATCAAACTCTGTCTCGATATATGAAGCTAATCAGGATATCTCGGACTCTTGGACATGATCAAGAACAACTATCTACACAGTTCAAGACCGAGGCGTTGTTTGCCTGTTCGAGTCTGTATTTCCTTGAGCAATGTATTTTTCATTTTATTGAGTCTAGGAATACTGTGTACACCGAGTCGTACTGGCAAATAGGCTATTCCAAAATGATTTCAAAATGATTTTTAAAATGTCCTTTGTTTTGAAAAATATTCGTATTAACAAAAGCTTCAAAAAGGTTTTTAAAATTCCCTAAAAACTATTTTTAAAACCCTAACCTAACCCTGACAGAACTCGGCCAGAGTTCGGTTAGTGGCCGTTTTGTTTTTGAATTCCTTGAAACTTGGTCCTCATGCAGTTGCGGATTTGATCGAGATTTGCTCATCGAGTTCTGCCCGAATTCTGCCCGAATTCTGCCAGAATTCTGTCTTTGGAACTCCTATAAATAGAGAAGGATTTCGATCATTTTAACTCACTCATTCACTTTCAATCTTCTCTCTACTTAAAGCTTTCAGTCTTCCAAAGAGTTTTTCTCGAGCTTTAATTTTCAGATCCCAAGCCAATTACAATCCTCTAGTCGATTTGCCAGTGCGGTGCGGTCTAAAAGTTTCTGAGTGATTATAATCAGAAGGCTTGATAGAAGAATACCTCTTCACAATTGAAGTTGGACGAGTTCTTCGTATCAAAGCTCGCGTTGTAGAAGTTGCAAGGACTTCGTAAGAAAACTTGCGATTTTTGCCAATAGTGGATTCAACTGGTAGCAAGAGTTCTACCATCTGGACTAGTCCTCAACAGAGGAAAACCAGTATACATCGCTGTCTTTGTGTTTGCTTTCTTATCTCTGCCTTTACATTATTTAGTTGTGATTATTATTCTGTGATCTTACTGCTAACAATTTTTAATTAGCATTATTCCGCTGCCAACTTTATTCACCCCCCCTCTAGAGTATTGCGCTTTACGATTTCGTTCCTACATGTAGTACAATAGACTTACACAGTAGTGGTGGAATAATCACAAAGCTGGTAAACATGAATAATAAACAAACATGCAGGCGGAGCAGATGGCAATTTGACCTCAATATCAAGGAAGACAAGCTCCTCAGATGTGGATGATGGTAAATGGACTAGAGGACATTTGTAAAATATTATAGGAAACCTTCTTAAAAGAAAATTACGATAAGAGATGCAAAGATGGATAGCAACTTGATCATAACATTTGTAGCCCTTGTGCTGAGGACCATACACAAGAAACATACAAGTAACAAAACAACTTATCTCGTTTTGTCGAAGCTAGCTGAACAAAACAAGGGTAGCCAAAGACACAAAGTATAAAATAATCAGGACTAGGACCATACAAATGCTAATAGGAAGACACCTTTTATATAACATGAGCCAGTCATGTTGATGCAAAATATACTAGTAAGCACAACTTCTTCCCAAACCGAACATGTGACTTTAAGAATATGTCTATAATGAAGCTCAACAATCCCATTATGCTGACTAGCGTAGGGATAAGAGAAATGCATGCGCTCCTTAAATGGAGACTAGGGTTCGACATCATGGTAATCATGATACGATTACGTACAACATGCTGAAGTCTTGATCTTTGTTTAAGACATGAAATTCCTAACAAACTAGTAGAACAATGAGTCTTGATCTTTGTTTAAGACATGAAATTCCTAACAAACTGCTAGAACAATGAGTCTACCCTTGTTTTCGTCAAGATATTGTCATGAATACGGCTATCTCGGTTGCTAGTATACAAAATCACGATAAGATTGTGCTTGCAATTGATATGAGAATGTGATTCATGAGATCCAAACTAAGTTGACATCATGATTTAGGTGAAGTTATAATCATGCCACCTTCGAGATGGAGGGTAGACATGTAACTTCAAGCATCATACGTGAGATATCATGTTAATGAGCGTAAGGACCCTATTATAATATATTACACACGAACTTTGAGATATTATGGAAGTTTTTTATTCGGAGAGAGCATGAGATTAAGTAGTTGATTTAGACCCTATTCAAGTTATAATTGTCAACTTATCTACTAATATGGTATGACCTAATGTCAAAATGCAATATCGCACACATTTTAGTGAACTCATATTGATGTAAATTAAGTTATGACTTCTCATATTATAATTTGTTGATGATATTATGTACTCCTAGGTTTGATGATAAACTAATTTAGAAACATTTACCATTGCAGCTGGAAGATCTATTTTTGGTTAGTTTTAGTTGAATTTTGGACCAACAACTTATTAATTCTGCCTTACTTTTATCATTGTACATATTAAAATTATGACAAAATAAACTACTTACAAAAGAGTTTTGTAGGACTATATAGCCCATGAAGTTTATAGCTTAAGCCTTTACATATCAGCCTAAATGTTGAATATTTTATAGTTTGATAAACTAGTTGTAATCTGATGGATTTATATGGTCTAACAAATGGTGCATCTCTCTCCCTCTAGATCATTACAAGATTCACATGAGGGTAAATTGCAAAAAAAACCCTCGTTAGATTCCCGCTTTTTGCACTAAAAGATCCCATGCTCTTAAAATTCCCAAAAGTATGAAATATGCTCATTTTGCCCCCAAATGACAATTTTACCCTTCCTCCCTCCTTCTTCGGCTGTTTGGGCTGTGTTCACCGGCGAGGAGGAGGAGGGGGTGCGCTCGCCGACGAGGGAGGCGGAGGGGGGGTGGGGGGTCGGGCGGAGGGGGGGTCGGGGGGGTCGCTCGCCGGCGAGGAGGAGCAGGGGGGGTCGGGGCCGGCGAGGGAGCAGGGAGGTGTCGGGGCCGGCGAGGGAGCAGGGGTGGGTCGGGGCCGGCGAAGGAGGAGGAGGGGGGGTCGGGGCCGGCAAGGGAGGAGGAGGGGGTGGGTCGGCGGGGGGGGCGCTCGCCAGCGAGGAGGGTGGGGCTGGGGGCTCGCCGGCGAGGAGGGGATCGGGGGGGGGGGGGGGGGGGGTGGGGGATCGCCGGCGCCGCGGGTGGGGGTTAGAGGGGGACAGGGGTATTTTAGGTATAAATTTTTTAAAATTTGGCTGGAGGGGCCTAATCGAACGGATTTGTAATCTAAGGAGGGGTAAACTGCCAAAAAATTCTAAAAGGTCTTTCTACGCAAAAGACGTATATTTAACGAGGGTTTTTTGCAATTTACCATTCACATGATCTTTCATGTCCTCAACTACAAGAAAGTTCTCCTAATAGAAATTCCTAGAACCTTAAGAAAAATGCACTACAAAAGAAATCCAAGAACACAAATGACCCTAATATGTACTCATCATCTTTCTCTATTCTTGGTTGTCGCGGCTGAAATTTTTTCTTGCTTTCTGCATAAGATTGCCATGTTACACGTATATAAAAATAAAATAAAATTCTAGACAAAATAGACACAAATTCAGGTGTACAACTCTATTGCTAAACATGTTACACGTAGATAAAAAATACATACAATTTTAGACCAAATAGATACAAATTCAGATGTACAACTCTGTTGCTAACCAAGTCTACATGTTCATAATTATCCAATGTTCTAGTCCAATACATGCTCCATTTCGAATTATTATGAATTTTGGTTTCTATTTGGGAGATGATTCTCAAGTATAGAATTTCTAGAGGGTCCAAATTATGAACATTTTTTTCTTAAATAAAACCCTTAACATTCTCTAATTTATATATGAACAATTTCAGTCATAGACTCATAGTAAAAAAAAAACAAAAAAAAAACAAAAACTTCTCTCTATATATAAATAAGAGAGCAGAGGATTAACACAGACGTAAGCAGAGAGAGAAAGAAAGAGAGAGAGAGAGAGAGAGAGAGAAACAAGTCATAAAACTCATCATTTCGTCATCTCATCATCAACAAGCGATCCTTTCTTCTTCCTTCCTCCTCTCCCTCTCTCTCTAGGAACAAAAATCCCAACTTTCCCCCTAAATTCTTCCATCAATGGCGAAATCCCTCACCTAGATCCGGGACAGGGCTGTTTCTTCTTGATCCCTGCACCAAAAGAAACAGCCTGAGGCTATGATCGAACTCTCCGCATCGAAAAAGATGAAGAATTTGTCTTTCTAGGGTTCTTTTTTTTGGGGTTTTATTTCCCATAGGGTTTTGGGGGGATGAGGAACGATCTCCAGAAGCCCCAGGGAAGGAACGGCGGGTTCTTCTCCATACGGAGCCTGTCAAGCTACTTGAGGGTCGTCTCCAGCGGCGCGTCGACCGTAGCGTCCTCCGTGAAGACCGCGGGGGGCGTCTGTTGCCTCGTCGATCGCCGACCGCGACGACGACGCCGGCCGCGACCAGGTGATCATTGGAACTTTCTTGAGTAGTTTTGGTTATGAAAGAAACATTTTTTTGTCGTTATATACAGATATACTTCATTCATGCGGATGTAATCTGTGGCGGAAAGTGTTCACTAGAATCGATTTTGAGAAAGCAGTTGAGCGTTGGCTGTAGTTTTGCGGTTATTCTGTAAAAAGGTGTGAACTTTGTGCTGATTACCGTGTTTGGGAATGTTCACTAGATTCTTGTTGGGCAAGTTACTTGGTTTGCAAAGAAAAGGAAGAGTTAGGTTTACTTTTTGTCGATTAAATGACTATGCATTGTCGTTGGTTGGACCTTCGAGTTTTCGGGGAATGATTACGTTTGGATATGGTCATCTTATTCGTTAGGAAATGGAAAAGATGTTTCTGTTCATTTTCGACGAGAGTGGATTTGTATTGTCGTTATGCTAAGGACAGATAGGATTATATTGTGATCGATGGATTTTTGAGACCGCGTGGACTTCGATTGCATTTTATATTTTGAGTAGATCCATGACCTTTGTCAATGTCATCTATTACCTGGATCTTGAGAATGGGATCATTGCGTCGAAGACATAAGATAGAGCAAAGTGTATAATTACATACTCTTTAATGAAAGGGATGATTCTAGCAACAATATGCTTCTACTAGTTGGGAAGTCATCCCGATTTTGTTTAAGACTTTGTATCTTGTGTTTTTTTTTCTTGTACTTGGGTTAATTACCATGAATGGACAACGGGTGAATTTCTTTCCCCCCATGATTTGGTCTCAAGCAAAATGAGTGACTTTTATGCCGCACGTCGTTGTGGTCGAGGATATTGTGATGGTGTGCTGCTTTTGTCAGTACTAAGTTTGGAGAAATGTTCATAGAATGTGAATGACATTCTTGTTTGGGAATATAAGTATGCAAAGTTAAATACAGTGCTTATTTCTTTTTCGACAATAAAGGACCAGTTACTTACTATCCCCCCCCCCCCCCCCCCCCCCCCCCCCCCCCCCCCCCGGGTGTAAACTAAGGTCTCAACCATTGGATTGTCCAAATATTCATCAGTGCTGCTTACCATTGGGGTGGGGGCAGGTACTTTGCTTGCTGGCGCGAAAGGAAGAACTCCAGTGAGATGAGATGGTCTGTGTTGGTAATATTTAAGTTCTAACATCAATGCTCATTGCAGTCTTGTGAAAAGTTTACTTTTGGGTGAGTTGCTAAGTTTGGATGGATCTTAAGAAATGGAAGTTATATATATATATATATATATATATATATATATATATATATATATTTGTCGATGGTATATCAGGACAATTGTAATTCGGGTCTTCTATCTTGACTGTGAACGGGTAGTTTTGGGTGTTGTGATCATGTTAGGGAGAAATGTGGTTTTGTTTCATATTTGATGGGAGCATTTTTTTTTTTTTTCATTAAACGTGCATTTTCTTAATGCTCCTGGTGAAAAGTGATATAATGGGAAGCTACTATTTTGGGAAAGTTGTATTTGGATATTGTTGGATCTCGGAGATGGAAGAGTTAGATTTGCTTTTTGTCTATGGAAATGATGATGCATTGTCGGATCTCACGACTTGGTCATCTAGGTTGACAGGGAATGTTAGGTTTAGTACATCTGGTCACGTTTATTAGGAAATGAAAGATGATTTTGTAGGGAAACAATTATTTTAATGAGCATTATTGTGAGAAGTTGTATTGGACTGGAATGGTTGTGTTGCCAGCTTTCGTAATTTTGGTTGTGTAGCTTGGCGAGGAATTGTTAGGTCTGAATATTGTGTCAATGATTGTTTGGAAATGAAAAAAAGAGGAATTTTGTTCGTATTCAATGGGACCATGTTGTATTGTAAAGCAAGTGTTCTTTACGCTCTTGTGGAAAGGCAATACACTAATCTGGAAAAAAAAAATACTTGGATGTTGCCGGATTGTAAGAAACAGGAGAGTCATTAGATTTTTTTCGTTGACAATTAAGGCACTGCCGGCTTTTGAATTTTGGTTTATCTAGACTGGCAGGGAACTGTGTTGAAAACTTGAAATGTAATTATATTTTTTAGGAAATGGGAAATATGCTTTTATTTATTTCTTCGCTCTTGGGATTGGTTTTTTATATTCACTTTTCCTATTTCGGAAGGCTATTGTTTGTCATGCATGGAATGTCGATCTTGTAAGGATACACAGGGGATACTGTGGACAAATTTGAAGTCAGTTTAGCAGGAGGATGTAGTGAAGACTATAGAGACTACTTTTTCCTACATGTTCAATTCTTGGAAGAGATGCTAATTCTTGATAAGGAATGAAGAGTCTGGATTGCATCTATGACTGATGTATCTAGTTTGTTACAACTAATGTACTTGGTTATGCTGAGGTAGCACGGTTATGGTTTGGAAATGACATTATTGTTTTGGGAAGATTAGTATTTGTATCCTAATTTGGAAGGAAGCACAAAGTGGTTATTGCAATAATTGAAGAGGACTTTGGTCTTGCTGCTTGCGCGGTTCCTCTTCTTCTGCAGCTGATTTTTTTTTTTTCAATTACAGTCGACCACTGATGCTGGACATGCTTAGTTCCACTCTTCGAACATCGCAATGTTCAGAATTGTAGATATGAGCATTTGACCCCTTGCATCATCTCAATACTGTAGTTTGTAAATCAATTGAACCTCCTCGGACACACTAACATTAATGAGCCTCCAATGGACTTGAAACACAGGAACCTGTATTTCGATATACTTGCATGTTTAGTTCTTCATTTATTCCTAGTTAAGGGGACACGAGGCTCCTGCTTTTGCTGGGCCTTCTGGGGACAGCAAGATGTATCAAATTTGTCAAGTTTACCTTTCTGGCGTAAAGATTTCTTTTTTTTCTTTCTCACATACTTATTTTCTTTTAATGTTATTTTATAAAGTTGCAATACATACTTCAGGACAATGCACCAACACTAGTTTGCTCATTCAAAATATCTGAAATGTGTTCCAATTTTTATACCACTAACTTGTGATGTATAATATTTCTGTTAAAGGTGTTCTGGGCTGGATATGATAAAATTGAAAGTGAGGGCGGTGTCTTTCGGCAAGTTCTTTTGTTAGGATATAGATCTGGCTTCCAGGTTTGGGATGTTGAAGAGACAGATGATGTGCGGCAGTTAGTCTCCCGTCATGATGGTCATGTTTCATTTCTGCAAGTGCAAAAGAAGCCAGTTGCGTCAAAGACGTCCGGAGACAAGTTTGCAGATGTTCGCCCTTTGTTGGTTGTTGCTGGAGATTCATCTCTTTCAACTAGTAGCAACAATGTTGATGGTGCCTGCGACGGAACTGCTGGTAGTTGCCAAGAACGGGATACTGAGAATTCATTGCCTATTTTTGTTCACTTTTATTCGTTGAAGATGAACGATTATGTGCATGTTTTGAAGTTCAGAACAGCTGTCTACTCAGTGAGGTGTAGTTCTCGTATTGTGGCTGTTTCTCAAGCTTCTCAGGTACGCATGCATACTTAAAACTATATAATTGTCATGAACTCTAGTGCATTAATCAGAGAAGTGATACATACTGCAGGTTCATTGTTTTAATGCTGGAACCTTAGAGAGAGAATACACTATCCTTACATGCCCAATAGTTACTGGATGTCCTGGTTCTGGAGGTGTAGGATATGGACCACTTGCTGTAGGTCCCAGATGGTTGGCTTATAGTGGAAATGCAGTTGTGGTTTCAAATACTAGTCGTGTCAGCCCACAACATTTGACTCCCTCTACAGGGTCATCCCAGTCTCCTTCAAATGGAAGTTTGGTGGCACATTATGCAAAAGAATCAAGTAAACAACTTGCATCTGGTATTGTGACCCTTGGAGATATTGGCTACAAGAAGATTTCAAAATATTGTTCAGAACTAATTACTGATAGCACTGGCACTATAGAACATGGGAATTCCAGCTTTAAGGTTAATTCAATCAATGGATATATGCCTGAAGCAGATAATATTGGGATGGTATGCATCTTTCACCCTTCTGGTGTATCTTTCTTAATGTGCAGTTTCAGTATATCAGATTTCCCAGTTGCAGAAATATTTATTTGAACTTTTGCAATGCCTTTTTTTTATCTGCTAATTAAATCGACAGTTTCCTGAGAAAATTTAAAGAGGTCCAGTCCGAGGTTTATGTTGTTTCTTAATGTTTCCGAGTGTGTACTGCCTTTGGATCTCTGTGTCTATTATTTGAAAGACATGCTAAAGGTGATTTATTGTGAGAATGTATTTTTTCTTGTTATCTGGTTTCATAATGAGCTGTGATGTTTACTTTTTCTTGAAACATGCAGGTTATTGTCCGGGACATTGTTTTAAAATCTGTTGTCGTGCAGTTCAGGGCTCATAGGAGTCCTATCTCTGCATTATGTTTTGATCCTAGTGGGACTTTGTTAGTGACAGCATCCATCAATGGTCACAACATTAATGTATTTCGGATAATGCCTTCTCCTCATGGATGTTCATCAGGATCTGATGCCACTGGAACTAGCATTCATCTTTATAGGTTGCAACGAGGCATCACAAATGCGGTACTGTGCACTAAGAATGATATTTCCATCTTGTTCAACAACACTTACTCATTTCTGATTTAACCAGTTAACATTTTATGTACTTCAGGTTATACAAGATATCAGTTTTAGTGATGATAGCCAGTGGATAATGATCAGTTCATCTAGGGGAACCAGTCATTTATTTACAATTCCTCCATCTGGAGGGTCTGCAAGTGTCCAAAATGTGGATGTCACAGCTCCGACCACACTATCTGTTGTTGGCAGAATAAAGAATGGAAAGGGGTGGAAAGGTGCTGTCAAAGGTGCTGCCGCTGCCGCTGCTGGCAGAGTTGGTCCCCTTCCTGGCGCCATTGCTTCAGCTTTTCACAACTGCAAGGGCTCTAGCTTTTATCCAGATATCAGCTCATTAAGAACAAAATACTATTTGCTTGTTTTCTTTCCTGGTTGTATTATTCAGTATATGCTGCGACAGTCAACTGGAGAAGATTCTGGCACTGATCTATCTGGGTTTAGTGCTGTTTCTAGTGGACCTTCACAAGAATCTGATCCAAGGTTTGTTGTTGAGGCACTTCAGAAATGGGATATCTGTCACAGACGTAATAGACGAGATCGTGTTGATTGTGTTGATGTATACGGTGAACATGGGAATGGAGAAAGCACCAAACATTTCCAGAAGGGGATTAAAAAGGGAACCACTGTCTACCCCACACGTAATGGTTCAGACACAAAAGTTAAACCAAGTCCTGAAGAAAATCATCACATGTACATTTCTGAGGTTGAGTTGCAGATGCATTCAGCTCAAATTCCGATATGGGCGAAATCGGAGGTACTTAATTGATTTGATTGCTTACGATAGTGATTTTTCTTTGATAAATTTTTGTATGCATTAATCTGGTCTTGTAATTATAATTGGCAGATATATTTTCAAGTGTTGATGGATGAAAGCATCCGTGGAGAAAATAGTGATGGTACAGGTGGAGAAATTGAGATAGAGAGGATTCCAACTCGTACTGTTGAAGCAAGGTCGAAAGAACTGATACCAGTTTCTGACTATCTTCATTCACCTAGGTTGCAACAGTCAAGGTTCATACTGGCTCTTTACATTCATATTATATTTGTGAACCATCATGCATGACCATGTGCTTTAACCATGATATCTTGATCGTATTATTTTATAACTCAACAAATAGGTAATCAGAAAGTCCACTTTGAACTCTTTCATTGTTTAGGACCGAGAACACACCTATTCTGGAGTACTTGCTTGGGATGTGTGGCAATGTTGATGTGTGATCGACAGTTGCCTTTTAATTTAATGGATTGTGTTTGTTTGTATTGCTTTCTGGTGATGTTATTTGTAAATATGTTTCTTGGTGAGTATTTCAATGTTTAAATTATTTATTACTTGAAATTTGTCTCTGCTTAAGTTAATTTACTTCAAATGATAATGTGATAATAGGTACTATTATGCTATGATTGGTACTCTGTACTCCCAACGTTAGGTGCTAGTTGCAAACCAAGAGTATGGTACAGTAGTTATGAAAGTGTAATTATATTTTATTGATCTAATAATAAAACATATGTAGGAAAATGCCAATTGAATTTAGGAAAGGACAGTTTTTTCCTTGTATAATTTACTACGGCTTATCTGGACGGTTAAAGATGTGTATTAAAATTACATGTCTTTATCAGTTGGTGCTTAACCGATGTTGTACTTGTCCTGAATCAAAAGGATGATCAAGAAGCGTAAGAGAGGATTCTTAAAGGGGTTGGTTGAGAAAGTGTTTTTAAGGTGTTTATCCTCATTAACAATTAAATGTCTGAAACCTTGATCATACAAAAATTGTGAAGAGGTGTGGGAAATTAGTGAGGATGGAGGGGCAATGAATTAGAGAACTATAGTACGGGAGATCTCCATCATTTATCTAAGTTTCACTATGATATGGTTTATTTTCAGGGTGTTATAATCCATTGCCCGTAAAGCTTGTGTTTCTTCATTAACCTTTCATGGGTCAAATAAATATAATTTTATTAGGGTTGCTTGCAGCTTGACAAACTACTGGCTGGTCAAGTAGATGGCTAATTTGGACGAAGTCAAGGGGTAGGAAAAATATGGAAGTGAAAGATAGGTTGGGGCTACTAGGCTCCCGAGTAAGGCTCTTCAGACAACATTTCAACCGTGATGAACTTTGCACCATAGTTATAAAACTAACTTCACACTGAGGTTTGAATAATTCTGTGGTGACGATTTAGCTTTCATATGCTTAACTCTTATGATATTATATTTTCATAAGATTTCATTCTGTAATTGCATAAATTGTATGTGCAAGTTCGTAGGCTTATTGCTGTCCTTAGAGAGCACAAGCTTACGATAGACTTGAAATCTTGATATGTGCACACCATTTAAGAAGGTATCTTGGGGCTATAAGGAAAAGAGTCATTTGCAGTTAACAGCGCCCCCCCCCCCCCCCCCCCCCCCCCCTCCTCCTCCTCCTCCTCCTCCTCCTCCTCCTCCTATAAATAGGCAGCCCTACCTTATTTTAATTTTTTCATTTGGTAAACACTCATGCATCAATGGTGTTAAAGTGTTAGATTAAATTGAGGCAAATATGCATAACGTATCCTGTGTATCTTCTGTATATTATATGTAGTTCTATGGGGTGTATCTTTTTATAATGGTTGATAGGTAATCTAGGAAGCACTAGCACTCCAAAAATGTGGGACGGGTCGGACACGTAACGGATATAAAAAATCCAAAATGGACTAGGACACACCAAAATAGGTGTCGTATCTGTGTCGGTGCAATATTGTATGTAATACTCGTGGCATATGAGATGGATTTTTGGTGGCTTTATATCAAATCTCATTGTCATCTTGTGATGTTAAAGGTAGAGAGAGCTTGTTTATCACATTACTGATTAACATATCTATGTTGAACTTTCAACTAAATCCACTTTATCACATGCTCCACAAATTCTCTTTTGATTAGTTTGATTTTGAATTAAAAAGGAGCCTTAGACCTACATCCATAGCCATTATCAAGTGCTTGTAGTGCACTAATTCAATTGTGTTTAGTTCATAGAAGTTAAGGTTCATATCCGTTGGTTTATCTTATTATTGGAGAAGTCTTAGATTTTACCTTTAGTAACTAATATGTAGTTCTCTGTGTACCATTCTTTCTGAATTCTTGTTTGGATTGTTTTACTTTTTGTGCAAATGACACTTATATCTAGGGGTGAGCATCGGTTCGGTTCAAACCGAACCGATATTATCAAAACTAACATAACCGAGAACCGATATTATCAAAACCGACATAACCGAGAACCGATATTTATATAACCGAAAACCGAACCGTATTAAAAAAAACCGAACCGAACCGAATTAAAATAATTCGGTTTTCGGTCGGTTCGGTTCTATTGATTCAAGTTAGATAGGGAACGAAGAACGAAATGAAAGAAATACAATTCTTTGCACAAATTCGAAAAAAGTAAAAAAGAACATCTAATTAACAGCACAATTTGAGAAATAATGCAAGGATATGCCACTGTTTGGATGTATTCATTTACTAAGACTATGCATATATTAGCAAAAAATTCACTCCAGCAGGGGCTCTATATGCTCACTCTGATGTATTTCCATTTGGTTTCCATTTGGCTTCTGATGTTGAGGATGCTGAGGAAGCTGGTCAGCTCGAGAGGGGAGGCACGACAGCGGTGAAGGACTTGATGACGGTCACGTCGGGGCTCAGCTTCAAGTGGGGAGGGTCTGTGGTGGCGGACTTGGTGTTGAATCCAAGTCTCAACGAAGACCACCCCTGGCTCATCCAAGTCTGGACGAAGACCGCCGCTTCGATTTCTTCTCCGACGGATGGAACGTCGACTATGAGCCCCGCCGTCACGACCTCGATGCGACCTTGACGCGCTCACGGTGTAGCCCAAAGAAATGATCGAGAGGAGAGAAAAGAGTTTCTTCTCTAAGCCTCCGCTGTGCTAGGTGTGGCCGAAAGAGAGTCTTCTTCTCTGATCTGAAAGAGAACAGAGAACGGCGCCTCTAGAAAAGAAATGAGAGGAGAGAGAAAGTCTAGGGCTGGATTTTTCTTTCTTTCTCTATATATATAAAGTGGGGGTAAAAATGTAATTACATCCGTAAGTTCGGTTTTCGGTTCGGGTCGGGAACCGAATTCCAAACCCGCGACCCGAACCGAAAATGTAAATATATGTGTACGAAAAACCGACAGTCGATCCGTTTGTTTGAAAACCGACCCGAAATGTTATTTCGGGTCGGTTTTCGGCCCAAAAACGTTTTTTGCTCACCCCTACTTATGTCTCATAGATGAGGCATTAACTATTGTTTTTTATTTATTTAGTAGTATAGTTGTTCCACCCCTTCTCTGTTTGGTCCTTATTTATTTGAATGTTTAATTTATTATGATCTCGAAAGACTTATTGGTGCATTTGTTCATTGATACTGCTATATTTATTTCTTGTTGTCAATTAGACTTTATTTATATATAAGCCCCCTCCAATTGTTATTTCAACATAAGCCTCCCCCCCCCACCAACCTCCTCACACCACCTAACCCTCTCACCCAAAAATTATTATTATTTGGAAGGAGACCCCCACACATTCATTAAGATTATTAGAGTAAAGCCCACCTTCAGCTGCCATCCAGCTAAAAGTAACCGAACACTAGGGTTAAACTTTAACATACCTGATGGATGACCTGTTTGTCCCAAGGTAGAGAATGGAGTTTGTTTGGTAGAGAATGGAAGAGAATGAGAGAGTTGGGGAGAAAATGAGGTTTTTTTTTTTGTTGGGGGGGGGGGGGGGGGGGGTGTAGAGCGATGGGTTTGAGGATGGTAAAGGTTTGGAAGAGGGGCCAACATATGGTGGCGGGAGGGAGGATGAAGGAGGAAGTTGGCGGAGGTTGCGTAGGAGGGGTTGGTGGTTGGGTTGGATGACAAACGAGGCCGCGTTTGGATTTGTTGGAGGATGAAGAAGGATGAGCCATATGAAGAAAAATGGTGAAAAAAGTGACAACGGTTAAAGTTTAACGGCGATCTATTACTTACTTTACTCATATGTGCTGATGACCAATAATCTTAATGACTATAGGAATCTCCTTCTGGATAATTGGTTTGGCGCGGTGGTGGTGGTTGGGGGGGGGGGGGTGTTATGTTGGAACTAGGTTGCTTAGACATGGGCAAAGATTCGTATACGGATAAGATATGGATTCAGAATACGAAATTTTAAAACAATTCTAGGATATGGGCACATGATGGATACGACTATATGTACACACGAAAACATATTTACATGCATATTCTAATTCTACACATTATATCTTAATAATATCTATATATAAGCATGTTAGGCTCCAAACAGTTCTAAAAAGGATTCACCGCAAAAAAATGTAATAGTGATATAGTATGCTTCTCTTCAGTTATCCAATTGTCTATTTACATTTGCTTGTTCAGAGTAGAAAAAGAACTAGGTTTTATTGTGAGTTTTCCTGAGCTTGACACTAATATGTGCAAAGTGGTGATGGGGGATGCTGTTACTATGGTTATAAGTGTAGAAAACGTGCAAGTAAGCTGTTATAAGGCTGCTTATTATCTATGAAGTGGTGTTTTTGGTTCACCTGTGGTAAAAGAGAAAGTTACAGGTGCTCTCACATGAGAAAAGAAGTCAGACATGTTCTTCCCTTCTTTCATCCTTGGTTTTGTCGAGAGAGAAGTAATATGAAAATCATGGACAATAAACTTCTTGAGGAGGCTCATTATCGGTGAATAGGACTACTTCATGCAAAGGAGTCTGGAATATCTGCACAATCTAAGGACGATTTTGAACATACAAAGTAGTTTGTGCCTCTTAATGCACATAGACATGTTGGTTTATTAGAAGTGAGTGAAGGACACATGGAAACATGGACAGTTGAACTGAATGTTCAGTGGCCATCCAACATGTGCTTTCGCCTAAGGTATTCAAATGCAACTTTCAAATACACAAGTAAAATTTACTAAACCCTTACATTAATACTGCAAACAGAGCGTCACTTGTGCCCTTTCTGGTTGCCATAAGAGCTAGGGGAAGAATAATGATGCATTTCCCTCGTCAATGATTGGCATAACTTGGAGATATTTTGAGCTCTATTTTCTTTGAAACTACACAAAGTAGCTAAACCTTAAAAGTGCTATGTTTAATTTGTTTGTACTTGTGTAGTTGGTATGCAGCCTATTCATGGCATCAGATAACTTAATATGCAGATCTCAATCTTAGTATCATAAAATTTTGAAATACTTTAGTATTTTGAGCTGTAATGTTCTCTGTCTATTCTTTTGCGATATAAAGTGTTTACCTTTTTGCAGGACAAATCATTCTGACTTTGCCAAGAATGGGTTGCTAGGGTGCCAGAAGTCTGGGCTGTCAGAGGATGGTAAGCTTTCACGTAGAAGCAGCTGCAGTTCTTTTGACCGCATGTCTGAAAGTGCTGCCACAGCAGAGCTTCCCAATGGCATCGATGAGAATTGTTGGGGTACTTTTAATGCCTCAACAGAAGCTAGTGAGGAATTTGTAAATAATAGTAAAGAAAGCTCAAGGGACCAACTCGAGTTTGTACATAATAGAGAGGGCCTTAAGATTGAGGCCCAGCTCGAGTGTGTAAATAATAAGGAAAGGCTGAAGATGGAAGCCCACTTTGAGGATAATGATAATGGTGTTGATTAAGGTAAAACTCAGAATTCATTTATTTTCTACATGTGTGCAACTTTTAGAAATGCATAATACACAGGGTTCCTGTTGAAGATGATTATTAGGTTGATGCTAAATTTCTTAAACATCAGTTGAGCAAGTTTAGACTTCATGCAAAATGTAGATATAACTTGAGCAGGATGACTGTCCTGTATGTTTTTAAATTTTCTGCCTCTTTCAAAGTTTAACTGGTGTAGTACATATAAGAAAGATGTCTTCTCTTAATTCTTATCTGGAAATGCAACTTTCTAAAAACTCATCTAAGATGTGTCCCGGAATCATTCATGGTGACCTTTGCATTTTCTAGATATGTTAACAAGATCACATTATTTGCTGCCCTTTGCTTTCATTGGGATATAGTTTAACAGTTGCTGATCAAAAATGAAAAAAATGTAATTATTCACCTTTGGTTTTTCTTCCTAAATTATATTCTTCCTATTTTATCATGGTTTTCAGTGTAGGCTTGCTTGTTTATTTGTAGTTTTTGTTTTGGCATATTACCATTTTATAAAGGAAATGGCTGCATTACTCACATTTTGTGCAAGATCTTGTTACATCAAACAGTATAACTTTGTTGCAAGGGGAACACAGTTGGAGCCTATGTTGCATGGACACGGGTAGAGACACGGCACCTATTTTGGTGTGTCCTAGTATATTGTGGAGTGTCTGGGTTTTGTCCAATACATTTCCAATGCTTGTCCGACACGACACGGCCCACCTTTTTTGAGTGTCTGTGCTTCCTAGGTTGGAACCAAAGTAGTTCTCTAAATGTATAAACGAGGACTTGTGATTGTCAATTTGATACCTCATTCTGTATGAGTTTGCAACTTGATGTTTTAACTATGGTACTTTGCAGCACATTATTTTAGGTCCCTTGCAATAACAACTAGACTTACATAACCATCTTGGATGACCTTATGTTTTTATGATAGAAGTGACACTGTTACAAGCCACTATTGAAATGTTAACAGAGAACTGCTCTCTTCCAATTGATTTTTTCTTGTTTTCTCTCTTATCCAATAAGAAGTTGCAGTCGGAATCCTGTAGTTTTGGTAATTGACCTACTTTAGCATCCGTTACCTCCTTTTCTTATATTTGGCAACCCTGTTACATTCTACTGTTTCAACATGTTATTTTCTGAGAAATGTTCTTTTTCCATTTGGCATTTCCTTGTTTTCTCTCTTATCCAAGACTAGAGCCTAAACAAGAAAGATGCAGTTGGAACCCCTTGGGTATACCAACTGACAGGTAAATTCATACACCATATGCTATATAAAAATACTATACCCTTAAGAGATCGAGCTACCAGAACCCTTCTCTTCTATGCGCTTGGAAGGTATTTAAAACCCAAACAACCCAAACCCTCTCTTCTTTTATTCCTGAGTGTTCTTTGATTCATAATCTTCTATTCACTCTCCTAAACGTTTATTTCCAACACCCACATTTATTTCCATCACGCGCTCTGCCAACGTAAGTATATATATATCCAACTTTATGTCCATCTCAAATGCCTCTTTCTGGCAGTGGTGTATATATATATAGCCCCTTCCTATACAGGAATAACTTACGGGATACTTTAAAAAAATCAAATTCTTTACGGAGAAAAAAAACTATGTCTCTAAACTCTCCTGGTCAAAACATACATCTCTCTCTCTTTAAAAAATGTAAATATTTTTTTTAAAAAAATATAACAAATAATGTATCTTTAAAAACAAATCTAAAGCACAATATATCTTTAAATACAAATCTATATTTAAATCTAAATCCTTTTGTAAAAACAAATCTAACATGTAATCTATCTTCCAAAACAAATCTAAAAAACAATCTATCTTCAAATTTATATATAACTTAAATCTATATTTAAAAATATTAATATTATTGTTAATGTTAATTTTTAATGATATTGATGTTAATGTTAATATTAATATTAATATTAATATTAATGTTAATATTAATGTTAATGTTAATGTCAATCTTAATGTTAATCTTAATGTTAATTTTAGTTTTAGTTTTAGTGTTAATTTTAATTTTAAATTTCAAAATTAATGTTAAAATTAAAATTAACACTAAAATTAGCATTAATATTAATATTAACATTAAGATTAAAATTAATATCTTTAAAATAGATTTGTTTTGAAAGATAGATTATTTTTTAGATTTGTTTTTGTAGACAAATCTGTCTATATTTTAAAAACAAAAAAATAAATCTATCCGTCTCTATTAAAAAATTTATTCTCTATTTTAAAATCGATGGATATGATTTGGTTTTTTAAGATAGAGATAGATTTATTTAAAAAAAGAGGGATTTAAATCTTTTAAAGAAAGTGAGATTTGAAAAAGAAACGTGTATGTTTAGATTTTCGTAAAGTAAATCCCGTACAAGAAGCTTGCTCTCTCTCTCTCTCTCTCTCTCTATATATATATATATATATATATATATATATATATATATATTGAAAAGTGAGAATTGTATTAATCGAAAAAAGGCCACTACAAAAACTTACTATTGTGAGGGTTACGACGGTTGAAGTAACCCTCCCCCAAGCCCTCTATATTACAAACATTTCTCAACCTATCCCCCTTTCCAAAACTCAACCCACATTCAAACTACGAAATTGCTGGCTCTAATATACTTTGTAGACTCCCTTAGTAGTCCGAGAGCTCATAGGCAAAGTAGTCGTTTTTCGAGGGCAGTTTTGTTCACCCTCCCTCCACCTAGGAGTCTCTTGGGCCTTCAATTCCATCTTCTTCGTCCATAGCGGGTTGTACTCTGCAATCGTTGACCCTGTCCCTCATTCACCTCAATCTCGTCCTTTCCATTATGGACAATAGTGATACCCGAAAGTTCGTCCACTAGTTCTGTCTCAAGGTGCACCATGACTTCATCTCTTGTCCCATCTACTAATATTATTAAGCAATTTGCGCCCTCTCCTATCTCGTAGTTTTGGATTCCTTCTCCTTTATCCCCCGGTTGTCCTGATCGTCCTCGTCTGTCTAGTTGTAGTGTACTCTATGTTGTGAAAAGCGCGCTTAAGCAACGCTTAAGCGAAATATGGAATTTAGACGCCTCACTTAGGAAAATCTCGTCCCAGAAAAGCAATCGTCGCTTAGGCGGCGCTTAATAGTGCCTCGCCTAGTGTTAGGCGTTGGAAAAAGCGTCTTGGATCAAAAAAACTGAACAAAACAAAAATTGATCCTGAAAAAAATAGGAACTTTGGAGACTTAGTTTTTAAGTTTGATGGTATTTTGATGACTATGTAGTATGTATACATTGTGTGGCTTGTTGATTATTTTGACAATGGTATTTTGATGAACTTCGCATTTTTATTATAGTATTTATATTGTTACTTTGTTTGATTGATAATTGGTATTGTTATTCATGCACATACTAATAGGTATGTATGAAAAAATACTGAAATTTATGTGTATACAGAGTATTTTACATGTAGGAGGCTATGTAGGTAAAAATGGGTGAAGTGCTAACTAAGCGCCGCTTAGGCGTCGCTTAAGCGCGCTTAAGCTAGGCGCTAGCTTCGTCGCCTCGCCTCACGCTTAATATAACATAGAGTGTACTCCACCTTAGGATCACTTCCTTTCTCCTCCGTGCAATGGATCGACAAATGCTTGAACGCTTTGCAGATTTTTGCATACTGATAACACCTACTCATAATCAACAGACTACTCTATTGTCACTCAATTCGGTAAACGAAGCTTAATCTCACAAGGGAGAGGGTCAATGACCTCAATCTCTACCAAAACACGAGCATATGTCCAATCGAAGTCTCTTCGCTATGGGTTGGTCTATGCGCATGGGAGTACCTGCGATGCTTGCCATTTTCATAATCAAGGGGAGTAGGGGAGCTATGAAAAACGAATCCAGACTAGGACCGAGGATAGTGGAACCCACTCAAAGCTAGCGGTCAGATTCCATCTCCTAAGTACAATAAGTCTGCAATCAAACAACCACGGTCCTCTCTCTAGGATATTCTTTAGATCCTCCGATAAAACGAATTTGACAAAGTAGAAACTGTTTTTCCAGAAGAAAATATTATCTTACCATTAGGTCGCCATTGTCGTAGTGCAAATCTGTGTAGATGACCCATATATGGTTGCTCTCCCAGTGCATATAGGACTATGATATTGTTTCAATACTCCTCCGTCTCCGACATATCATCATATGTTATGTCGACCATCTTTTCTCCATCCATGAAGATTGGTTCAATATATTGGAGCTCAAGATCTCCTTGGGCAACAAGGAGTTTGCATAGGTCGGCCCAAGAGACATGCATGGCATTCAAAATTCTCACCTGAGATGGTTGGGGCAATTTGCCAAACACTTGTCTGGCGTTGGTGTTGGAAGATGAAGTCCGACCCGGTCTAGATGTCATCCCTTTATGAGTACTCCATGCTCTCCCTTATCCTCCTCTACGAGTAGGTGGGAGAGTTTTCGAAGGTGCCTTCTGTTCGCGGACCTCCCGAGTTGTCCGCACGAGTGTTGTTCTTCCAAAGGTCTTTGGGGAAGAAGCCCCACCTCTGGTACTCCTATGAGCATGATCCTCCAACCGGTACTCCCCTGAGAAGAAGCCCCACTTCCTGTCCTTGGCCTTTTCTCGGATGTGCCGGTCGTCTGCGTCCCCGTTGCACGACCGTATCCTCTGTTTGCCCCCCTCTCCAGGCGCATCTAGACCCCTACCTCCCTCGCCAACCGAGTTTTGGCTCACAAGAAGCCCTAGTGCCGCAGATTGCTCCAGACGAAGGACACACACACACACACACACACACACACACACATATATATATATATATATATATATATATATATATATATATATATAGCCTAGGGGTAGGGATGGGGGCTCACTCGTGAGAGGTCACGAGTTCGAGCTCCCCCGGCGCGGGGTGGCTGGGTGGCCACGGGGTGGTTACGGTCCTGGGCTGGGCCCTCCGTTCGGCTTGGCTGGGTGGCGGTGCCACGGGTCCGAACGGAGTGGACATAAGAAAAATAATATATATATATATATATATATATATATATATATATATGAGTGATCTAGAACCAACCGGTTGATTTTGTAGTATAGAACCAACCTATGTTATACACATTGGATTGGAATTGCATGGTTGAGATTAAATGACTTAAAAAGATGATGTGGTCTATATCTTTTAATCTCAACCATACAATTCCAATCCAACGTGTATAAACATAAGTTGGTTCCATAATACAAAACCAGCCGGCTGGTTTTGGAGCGTTTCTATATATATATATATATATATATATATATAATGTATCTACGAACATGCACAGATAACATACCTGTGCAGTCGAACTTATCATTAACCAGACCCCAAAAAGATCCATCTAAATCTTTCATTTCATTAGACCTCTCTTCTTTTCCTTAAAAATGACAACAAATCCCTACGTAATCATAAATATATTCCTCACAGGAGCTAATGTATACATCGCTTGTAGATTTCCTTAATAGATATACATGCGGGATCTATTTTTGTGTTGATTTTCATTCATCACTTTTCTTTATGTAGATCATCAGTTGTCTTTATGTAAATTTCCTTTAATCAGTTCGCGAATAGAAAAATATACGCAACTCATGAAATCCTTGGTGACATCTTTCAAATAGATATACATTTAGTTGGGGATATGGTGCCATACACAAATACATGCAGACTTTGAAATTAAGTTTGACTAGTGTCACCTATCTTCCTCTTATATCCACTCGGCACGTATATTTATTCATTTGATTGGGTTGAGGGTTTTAAAGGAAAGAGGGAGACTTAAAAGAAACTTTGAGAATTTTTCTTCCATTATGTCCTGTTAGTTGGCGTCTACAGCTATTTGTGGACGTCCACAGGTCCAATTTTCTCATGATATATATATATATATATATATATATATATATATATATATATATATATATATATATATAAGGGAAAAAGGGATATGGTGTGTCACTGCAAATAAAATATGCGGAGACATTTGACTTGGATGATTTTAAACCAATCATGAACGTATCTCTTTCCCTCCTATTTCTAAGAATCTTTTTGTAAAAAATATGAATTTGTTACTGGATGTTTCTACCGTCTCTTTCCAAGGATCATTTTGAAAAATGTGTTTGTCATGTGAATAGCTCTACCATATCCAAATTAAAAAAGAAAAATAAAGAAAAAAAGATACATGAACATAAAATAATTATAAATATTTTCTTTGGTCTCTGTCCTTAAGAGTTAAAATAAAAATAAGAAGATAACAAGCATCAAGGAACGCACATTGCATGTGCAACGTGTTTTTCCCCTTTTAGATGACATCCTATTGGAAGGAAGGCAACCGTGAAAATCTATGATGAAGCCAGACGTCACGTAACAAGATCCAGAAAGTAGAAAATTCCAAAATAAATTAATTGAGCATACAATATTAATGAGCGTAGAGAAAGAGACGACCACAATCTGATGAATAAACTCTGGAGAGTATACTTTAAATACCGGAACATCCTTACTGTACGGTTTGTATAAGCTTTGTCGCATAAAAAATAAAGCTAGTCACAACTCTTAAGACTTATGGACTTTACTATAAATATTTTCCACACCTTAAAACTTATTGACACATGAATATCTTGAAAAAACAGAAGCCTCTTTATAGCTGGTTCGAAAAGACAACTATATTAAGTTGGAAGTCGGTACAACATTGAAAATTGAGGTAAAAAATTACGTAATGTTCAGATAAGGCAAAAATTCTCACAAAAAAAACATATGGTGGGCATAGCGTGCTTCTAGAGTATAACCCGCAAACTTGAAAGAAGCCATAAAGCCTGTTAAGAGTATATTAGTTATGGGCTTTAGTCCCACATCGAGTAGAGAATAAGGAGGCGGCTAGTCCTTCTCCTATATATATGTAATCATTCATTCAATAGTAATTTATCCCATTAATCCTATTCTACATGGTATCAAAGCCATCTCTCCACTTTCAAAAAAATAATAACCCTAACCCTAGCCGCACACCTTTATGCAGCCGCCGACCCCCCCCTCCATGCCTCATGCAGATCCCTTCCTCTTCACAACAACCCCCTCCCCCCCCCCCCCCCACCACGCGTCCTGCAACCTTCTGCAGTCCCCTCCATGCCTCATGTTCGACATAAATTCTTTTATTGTCTGTTCCAGCGTGTGACTCGATCCGTTTGAGTTGTACTGTCGGTTATGTCATCCATCTATCCAAGTCCTCCAGAAAATGTGTCCATCTTTAGATTCTCAAGTTTCTTTTCACTGTAAGTCATGTAGTTTGACAAAACATCACCGGGTACCCTATCCAGTGAGTCTAAACAAAGCTGCATCAACTCGTTCTGAGTTAGTACGTTATGATGTATGGGAGCATTGCCCTATTGAATCTGTGATGTGTTTCAAGTATTTTGTTTCCTTTGTTGATGACTACTCACGAATCACCTGTCTACTTGATGAAAAATTGCTCTGAATTTATTATTATTTTGTACAATTTTTATGCAGAAATCAAAATCCAATTTGGGGTTCCTATTAAATGTTTTCGGAGTGACAATGGTCGTGAGTATTTGTCTCGTGAGTTCAATTCTCATCTGTCTAGACATGGCTTATCCACCAAACTTTCTGTCCTTACACCAAGGTAGTCAAAGGCACAAGGCGCACTCGAGGCACAAAGTGTCCATATCGTCCGAGGCGCAAGGTGCACTTAAGGCGCATGCCCGAGTGAAGTGAGGCACAAAAATAAAAAATAATAAATATATACATAAATAAATAAATAAATTAGTAATGTAAGAAATAAAATCAAATAACATATTATAACCAACAAAAGCATGTTATCATAACTAAGTGAACTAGCAAAGCAGCAACAACGCTCAACAAAACTAACAATAATTTGTATTTTTTCTACCACGCTTTTAGTAATTTTAGTTTTTCAAGTTCAGCTATAGCCAACTTTGGCAACTATGGAAAGGGCTACCTCCCTCCCACTTGCATGAGGTAAGGGCCATCTCCATGCCTCAATAAAAAACAAGAAAGACATAAGGCGCACCTTTCTTGGTTGCGCCTTGCTGAAAGGCGTACTTAAGACGCACCTTGGGTGCGGCCGGAGAGGCGTCTCACCTAGTAAAGTGCAAGGGGCAGATGATGTGCCTTGCTGCGACGCGCGCCTTTGACTACCATGTCTTACCACAACAAAATGGTGTGGCCGAATGCAAAAATTACTAATTTTGGAAACGACACGTGCTCTTATGTTTAATACAGGAAATTTTGGTCGGATGCAGTCCTTACAGCTTGTTATCTGACCAATCGCATGTCATCTTCTGTTTTTAATGACGATATTCCATTTTCTCGGTTATATCCCAATCGTATGCCATTTCCTCTTCCTCTTAAATTTTTTGGATGCTTGTGTACGTTCGAGATACTAGACCTACCCTTTCTAAATTGAAACCGAAGGCAATCAAGTGTATTTTTTGAGTATCCTAAGGATTAGAAAAGGTATCATTGTTTTCTCCAACCTTGATGAAGTATTTTATGTCTCGGGATGTTACCTTTGTTGAAATCGAGTTTCCTCCGCTCCCATCAACTATAGATTCTGTTTCCAGAGTTTACCCGCAAGAAAGTTTTTTGTGTATCCACTTTAAACTCAGCAGCCCCCGTAAGAGTGCCCTCTCCTGCCGAGCCAGTCTTCCGATCCGACAGTCCGCAAATACCAACTCCGTCAGCACAATCTTCACCAATAGTGCTCGCAGCCGACGAATCGGTGTCGTCATCAGATTCCACCTCCAACTCCATCGGTTCCTCACAGTCGGATATACCGTCTCGTCCTCGTAGTGTATGTCGCGACCATCCTTTGTATGTTGACAACTATAAAGGACTTGCGAGTCATACTTAGCCTTTGGTAGCTACTATTAATGGGATTCAAATTTTCAATACTGCAGAGGAGGGATTTCAACATCCTAGATGGCGAGTCGCTATAGAAGAAATGAAAGCACTTCGGAAGAATCGTACATGGGACTTGATAGATTTGTCTACTGGTAATAAGGTGGTAGATTGCAAGTGGATGCTCACTATCAAGGTGAAACCAAATGGCACCTTTGATTGTTTGAAAGCTCGTCTTGTGGCAAAATAATATTCCCAAACTTACGATGGAGATTATTTCGGCACATTCTCCCCAGTTGCCAGGATGACCTCTGTGCGCATGCTCCTGATCTTAGTCGTCCGCTATGACTGGCCATTACTTCACCTGGTTGCGAATAATGCATTTCTCCATGGGGATCTTGACGAAGAAGTGTATGTGATGCAACCAGGGCCGGCTCTGGCCCAGGGCGACCGCCCAGGGCCCCCGGATCATGAGGGGCCAAAAAAAAGTTTAAAGATAAATATGTTAATAATTTTATATCTCAAAATAGCACTAGTATATACCATGAGCCCTTTTAGACAGTTATTTTGATGTGGTGGTTAGTACTTTAGACTCATTACTAAAGGTCCTAAGTTCAATCCTTGGTTGTAGTTATTTTTAAAGTTTTAAATATTTTTTACATTATGTATGGGAGCCTTATTTTGAAAGTTCGTCTTGGGTCCCCATGAGCTCAAGAACGGCCCTGGATACAACCTCCTGGGTTCGTTGCATGGAAGGGTAATGTCATTTGCGGAAGGCCCTCAACGGTCTCAAACAATCACCCTGTGCTTGGTTTGGTCAATTTACACATGTTCTATCCAGTTTGACATGTGTCAATCGAAGAAGGATCATTCGGTATTTTATCGACAAACATCAGCTCGAATTACCGACAAACATCAGCTCGAAGGATACTACTTGGTGTCTACGTTGATGACATTGTGATTACGAGAGATGACAATCAGGGTATTCTAGGGCTCAAGAAGTTTCTGGGTGAACAGTTTCAGACCAAGGATATATGATCATTGAAATACTTTTTGGGCATTGAAGTTACACAGGGTAAGCATGATATTGTAACGACTGAAAGAAAGTATGTGCTGGACATCCTAATCGATGCAGGGATGATACAAGCTAAGAGAGCAACCTCGCCTATGGATCCAGGCGATGAGGGGATACTGATGACCAATCCGGTTCAGTATCGTTGAGTGGTTGGAAAACTCAACTACTTGGCGGTCATGGCTCGTCCAAACTTTTTTTTTTTGCCGTAAGTGTCGCGAGTAAATTTATGACTTCTCTACGAGTTCCACATTGTCAGACAATTTTCAGAATCCTGCACTATCTAGTCCAGAATCCGGAGAAAGGAATTCGGTTCAAGAATTAGGGTTATATTATCTTGAGTGTTTCACAGATGCGGACTGGGGTGCAAGTCTTACTGATAGACGGTCTACATCCGACTACTCAGTATTCATTGGTGGAAACTTAGTATTGTGGAAGAGCAAGAAGCAGAATGCGGTTTCACGATCAAGTTCAGAAGAAAAATATCGAGCAATTGCCCATGGCACCAGAAGTGTTATATCTGTAATATCTTCTACAAGAGCTGAAAGAAGAAGCATGATTGAAAGCAACAGATTTGTGGTGTGATAATCAGTCTGCTATCCATATTGCTACCAATTCCGTATTCCATGAATGGACGAAACACATTGAGATTGACATTCACTTTGTCCGTAATGAATACCAGAAGGGGATGATCATATTTCATAATGTGAGTACTGGAGATCAGATGGCTAATATATTTACGAAGTCTCTTTTGAGTCCTCGTTTTCAGTTTCTTTGTAACATGCTGTGCATGATTGACATATATGCTCCAGTTTGAGGGAGGGTGTTAAGAGTATATTAGTTATGGGCTTTAGTCCCTCATCGGGTAGAGAATAAGGATGAGGGCCATGAGGCTAGTACTCCTCCTTTATATATGTAATCTTTCATTCAATAGTAATTCATCCCATTAATTCCATTCTACAAAGTCAATAAAATTAAGAGGAGATGTCATAGATTTTATGCAGAAAAGAAATGGAATTAAAAATAGGTCTCCTACCGGAAATATCGAGAAAAAAAAAGAGCTTTTTTTTGAAATTGTACGCTGATCGGATTGCCATCATGGTCTTTCTGGAGCCGAAACATGCGTCGACCTTGAGCTTCTTCCCCCCGGAAGTTAGTACATTGAAAATAAAGATGAAAATTCTTTATACTTCAGAAAAGGCAAAATTTTCTTACAAATGAAAACAAACATGGTGGGCATAACACTCCGACAAATGTTGATGATCCTGGCCTTGGACCTTAACTTCAACACCACCAATTGTAGAGCCCCTTTTGCAAACTATTTACATTGTAGAACGAATAGAAATTTGCAAAAAAAGTAGGTAATAGAACGGAAAAAAGAAATAATTATTGTTGAGGATTTCGGGAAGGTCTTGTACTTGGTGACGACGTTCGGCAAGGAGAGATATTTCTCTTTTCTTCAATAAAAGAAAAACATTATAAGAGTTGAATGAGTGGATGGAGAAGGATTTTTGGAATGAAGACGCAACAACTTGAGATTTTGGTTTCTGGGGATAGAATTAACGCACAAAGAGAGAGGGTTATGATTTCAGATTAGTACGGAATAATTGATAGAAAATGATTTTTTATCCATAAATAATAATATTTTTAGCCAAAAAAAGTGTTACACCAAAAATTAATGATACCCCTGGTATATGGATTATATATCAGTATAGATAATTCAAATAGAAAAAAGAATTTAATTATGATGAAAAAAGAAAGAAAATATTTATCTAGAGATTAAAAAGATTAAAATGATGCATATTTTTTCTTACTTATTTTAAGAAAAAAATTGATAAAACCATCTGAGTGATAAATCCATTTGTTTTTTCAAAAAAAATCCACTCCTATCTTTTTACATAAAACCTTACATATAGAAGGAGAAAGATACTACTTATCTTTTTATCGAGACCAAAGAAAATAAAGAAAATGTTTATAATTATTTCATGTTGATATCTTTTTTTCTTTTTTAAATTGGGATTCGGTAGAGCCATTCACATTGAAAAACCCATTTATTTCCCGTAACAAGCGTCTATTTTTTACGAAAAGATCCTTAGAAATATGACGGGAAACTGATACTCAAAGTAACAACCCATGATTTGTATAAAATCATCCATGTCAACCTGTTTAGTACAAAAAAGATCCTTAGAAATATGAGGGAAAATATATACGTAAAGTAACAACCCGATTGATTTAAAATATCCACGTCAATTGTCTCGTCTCCGTAGATTTTATCTGGGATGATGCATCTTATCTATTCTTTACAAAACTATCCTTAGAAATACGGGGAGAAAGAGATACTTAAAGTAACAACCCGCGATTGGTTTAAAATCTGGGGTGACACACCATATTCTTTTTTTCCGATATATATGTCACCTCATATAAAATCTGCAAAGACATCTGATGTGGATGATTTTAAACCAATTGTGGGTTGTTATTTTCACTCATATTTCTAAGGTTCTTTTTGTAAAAAATAAGAGTGTTGTGGGATATTTCTCATGTCTATTTTTCGAGTATTTTTTTTAAAAATAAATAGGTTTGTCAGTGAACAGTTTACTAAATCTAAATTAAAAAAAGAAAAAGAGATAACATCAACATGAAATAATTATAAATATATTCTTTGGTGGCCAACTGCTTTTGCGGGGTCTTGCCTTCGGTGGATTTGTGGACGGTTTACTTGGTTCATTCCATTGGTGGAAAATAGAGTTGGGATTTGGTGGAGAAATAAGGATTTCTTTTGGATGATGACTATGATGATTAATATGGGAACAAAGAAAGGTTGATTTTTGTAGTAGAGGAAGAGGCCTAAGAATAAGTGGAGGTTACGAATAGATTAGTTTTCAAATAAGAACATAAGGAGATAGGAGGAGCTTACCAACAACTTTAGATTAGTTTTCAAATTTGAATTAGTAGATGAGTAATTTTTTTATATCCATGCATAATATACTTTTAGTTAGAAAAATATTACATAAAAAACAATAGTAATACCCCTGGTATTCACACACACACACACAAACCGTGTCTTCTTTACTCTTTTTTACTTCATGCTGTCAATTTCCCACTTCTTCAGTTAGAATTTTAAACTTACTTCCTTTTTTTTATTTGACAGATTGCAGGAGTGTTGAAGTCGCAGGTTCTTTAGATTCTCCTCAGATGTGAAGCAGCTATTCTTTCATTTTCTGGAGGGTTCTTAACATGTGTTGATGTACGTATAGGAATGGTCAAAATGTAAAGCAAAGAGATGGCTTTGACTGTTAAGAGAAGTGTCATTGCTGGTTGCATTGGGGATGAATTCCATTCTCACCAATACTGTTGTAAATAAAAAAAATTCTTTGTTATGTTTCAATAAACCTGTAGCGTGTAAATAATGACAACAATTCAAATACCTGCTTTGGTAACTACTCTGTAAGATTATGTAATGTACTGTGCATTTGTAAAAGTAGAAGCCTGCTTTTAGCATAATTATGTGTTGTTTGGTAATGAAACAGTTATGGGATGGAACTTTGAGGGTTTATCTTGTGAACTTCCCTCCAGTGTGAACTTCAATTCAAGCACTGGCTTTATCTTTGATAGATGCAAGATCTTTGAACTTCTTTAAGTGTAAATATTTGCTAGCATGAATTGGTTACTGATAAGCTTACCGACTATTCTCTTAATTACCAACTTTCTTTGTAACGTTTCATTTTTTACTTTTTTCTAGCTATTTCCTTTGATAATGTATAGACTACTATATGTTTCTTACTTGGGTGTGCTCTTGCTGTAGGTACAAAGTCTTGGCAGCTGAATTTCAAGATAACACTAATGGTTCGCCTGTCTGGAGTAATGTGATGGCAGTAATCCTTCTAGGAGCGAATATTTTAAACATGGAGAATCATTAACCTTTGAAGGTAATTCTTTTAACTCCCTGTGGTGTCCACTGTGACGAATCAACAGGCGGTTTCTCACATTATGCCATAGCTTTTGTTCCTTACTAGGAAACTTGGAAGTTTATGTCTCTTCATGAGTAGTTAACGAATTTCAGAATAATCACCTCTCTTGTCGAATAGTTCAAGTATTTAGCCATGAATCGTGCAACTTATTAGATCACATCCATGATTGTCTGGTGGAACTATATATAGGCTTGCCATCACCCTGCGATGTTTCCCATAATTTTGTAGTCTAGCACTTGTAAGCTCAACTTGTCCATGACACACAACACTAGGTTCACGTTATCGTGCTAGTTCAAGCTGGTCTCTTATTTGATTCCATCAGTGTTCAAGTTTCCATCTTTCTGGCATAACATCTTGTCCTTTGATTAGAGAGCTGGAAGTTGATGGTAATGGGTGTATCTCAGCTGTTGTGTCCTTAAACTACATTCCCTATCCACTTTTCGTGTAGGTGAAAATAAAGCATCCTTGATAATTCCACTTGCAGCATCAGCCTTCAACACTATTCATTTCATTCCCTGATGAAAAAAATACCAGGTTCTATGTGCCAGTGATTCGTACACTACGAACTCTCCTTCGTATCTTGGAAGTTAGGTCATGATCACTGCTTTTTGGACTAGCATGGCTTGGAAATTTGGTATTTAGAAGATATAAAATGAGCTCTTGCTTTCTAAAATACGTTTCTACATATTCATTGAAAAATTAATACAATTCAAAGTCGATTACTCTTTGAAAGTTCAATAGTTGGTTAGGCTCGTACCTTCTCATTTTATACTTTTGCTGGTAGAGCAGTGCAGTGCCCCTAGTCCTTAATTTAGGCATGTGATTGTTCTTTTAAGACTTTCTTAGTTGGTACTATTTGTTGGTGTTGGGTGGGGTTCCCAACCTGTGGACAATATCCAGGAGTGCGACGGGCACCATTCATATGTTGGAGAAGCTCGGGGAGTCGAAGGCGACATAGGGAGCGCATTTCAGAGGCTATACTGTGCATTCTTTATGGCTTGGCGGTACACCGGGCCAGAAAGTTCCGCTTTTGCTAATTTTTGCCAGAAAGTCTGGCTGCTCCAGAAATCCATTTTCGGAACATTGGCGGTATACCGCTAGTGTTCCGCTGTCGGAGCTGAAGATCCGAATTTGGTGTTTTTTTGACACTGTTGGATTGGGATCAACGACCCAGATCTTTTAGAGTTGAGTGGTTTAAATAGAGGTTTCCTAACCCTATTCTTTAACCATAACAATCTAGAGAGTTTTCTCAAGTGCAATTCTTCAACCAAGAGGAAGATGTGATTTGGAGTTCTAGGGTTGGTTTGGAGAAGGAGATCGCTTTGAGGAGTTCCACATTGGTCTGTCCTCCCCGTATTTGTCTTTGGTAACTCTATTCCTCATTGTAATATATTTTCATTGTTATTTGGAGAGTTGTGGTGATCCGTGTGGATCAACGAAGAAGTTTGTAGAGGGTGTCTCTCTTTAATTAATTTATTTGTGAAGGCTTTTTCGGGTTGGACTTTGATCATCCCTTGGCTTTTCTTTGGTCAGAATTTTTTTACGTAAAAATCGACCGTGTTTGCATTGTGCCCTTTGTGTTTGGATTTTGAATTCTGTCTGGGTTGTGTCTTATCTTCGGTCCTCACAAGTTCTCTTGTTTTGGAAAACCGTTTTCTGGGTTCCAACACTATTATTGTCCATGCCGTCAGTTTAACTTGTTCTCATCATTTATAGACAAGAAATTTTGATCGAGTCAGTTTGAACTCTATTATGTTTTTTTGATCCATCTGACCACCACAAGGAATCATTCCACTTTGAATGCATTTTTTTCCCCATAAAACAATTAGTAGTAGCAAACTCTTTATTTGTGGTTAATAATATACATAATATATGAGTGAAAGTAATTAGTATGCATTTTTTAAAACATTAATGGCCTTTGTTATTGTTGTAACTGCTCTGGCATGCTCAATGCATAAGTCATGTTGCTGTCTGTGTCATGGTTGACGAATCACCTGGGAAGCAAGGACCCCCAAATTAATATGAGCCTATCGGACAACTTGGACACACGAAAATAGACGTTTTGACCGTGTCGTGTTGTATCTGTGTCCATGCAACACAGTGAATGTTAACGACATGGTGCTGATGGGCCGGATTGCTAGACTATTAGAAAAACTGATATGGCACTGGTGCCACAATGTATGAATTTGGGTATGATTCCATCAGCCTCTTTATTCTGTTCAACTGAATTTTGGCTAGACCTTTACATGCTTCAACCAGTGTATTTAGGTCTTCCATTGAGGTGCCAAAGATGCTGCTGGAGCAAAGAATAGCACATACAAACCTTTACTTAACC
Source organism: Iris pallida (assembly GCA_029216955.1). NCBI lineage: Eukaryota > Viridiplantae > Streptophyta > Magnoliopsida > Asparagales > Iridaceae > Iris > Iris pallida. Next base: position 13,412,318 of record JANAVB010025999.1, on the reverse strand, counting down.
GTTGGACAGAGAACTTAGGTTGCATGACTCTTATTCCTAGCTTCATTATTGTATGATTTGTGTCTGTTTCGAAAAGATTCACCTTTATTTTTCTCTGATTAGCCGGTGGAGACATAACACATCCTGGATGGGTGGATTCGATTCCCCGAGGAAACGGATTATTCCTTCTAATGGTGAGTTAAAAAAAACCTTTATTTTCGGTACCATTTCCACTATACGCCTTTCTTTTGTAATCATCTGTTTCATAAGTTTTATGCTGTGGTTATTGGAAATTTCCAGTATTTTAATCAAACGCAGGTTCCTAACATTTGCAATTTAGCGGGGACAAGTTCCTAATTGACCCTTAAACCTATGATTGCGATGCTTAATCGGAAAAGTCCTGATAATAACAGTTTTGACATTGGTTGCTGTCAACTGTAGCCACCTCTCCCTAGTACTTGTCTTCTTTGATGACCATGGAGCTCCTTCATGATAATAACAGTTTTGACATTGGATGCTGTCGACTGGAGCTCCTTCATGATCCCTCCTTCCTTTGTCTCGGCTTCTGCACCCACTTCCGCGTCCACATCCAAGTTTTGGAATCTTGCACAAATCGAAACTTTTGTAGCTGACAGGAAGTGCCGAGCACAAATTCTGTTGGCTTTTTCTAAGGGCACCACACTTTTTACTTGGGGGCAGCCCAAAAAGATGGAATTTTTGCTAGGGGGCACCCACAATTTGCTTAGGGGTAGTCCAAAAATTAGGACAGAGGGAGGGGGGCGAGCGGAGGAGGGGTGGTCGGTGAGCTGGAGGTGGATGGCATGGGCAACCGGACGGAGGTCGAAGCCGGAGGAGTCGTCAGCGGTGTCGGGGTCGACGGATTCGAGGATGCGGCAGGCGCGGGTGAGGAAGGAGAGGCTGTCGTTGAAGCGCTTGAGGGAGAAGGAGGCGGAGCCGGCGAGGTGGAGGGACATGGCGAGGGGGACGGGATTGGAGTCTGGGGTGCGGTCAAGGATCTCGAGGGAGCGGATAGCAAAGCATAGGATTTTGGAGGGGTCGGAGTCGAGGTGTTGGCCGACCTTGAGGCAGGCGAGGGCGGGTCCGGAGAGGATCCGGTGGAGGTGTGGGAGGGGGTCTTGGTGGAGGAGGAAGGAGTGGAGGAGCCTTCTAGAGGAGAGGATGGATTTCGTACGGTTGGAACGCGTACAGTTGGGTGTCTTCGTCGACGCGGACTGTAGCTAAGTTGGCAGTCCTCCTTTATGTTAGGACTGCCAACTTGTTGGCAATCCTTCTTTATGTGAGGACTGCCAACTTGCTGGCAGTCCTAGGACTGCCACTATGTTAGCAGTTCCACTTGCTGGAGAAAATTGGGTTGTCCCCAAGTAAAAAAAATGGGTGGCAAACTTGTAATTTTTTTTTTGAACATTTTTGGCCTGTCCCCAAGTAAAAAATGTGGTGTCCTTAGAAAAAGACATTCTGTTGGCACTTCCAAGTTCATACAAACGCTGTAAAAGTAGATTTTGGGTACAGATGCAAGTTTTTTTCCACTTCACAATCCCAAATTCGTGAACCAGCAGACCCTTAGGCCTCGTTTGGTTCGCGGAATGGAAGGAAGAGGAATCAATTCCTTGACATTTTTTTTCCTTCGAAAAATTATAATTTGCATTGATTTTTCTTTCCAATGTTTGGAAATGCCAAGGAATTTGGAAAGGAAAGTGAATACTTCAATGTGGAAAAGTGATTCCTTGTTTGGATGGATGAAATTATTTTTTCACCTAATTTTTCTTATATTGGGAATCACTTTCCTTTTCTTCTCAATTCTTTTGGTACCTAAACATAGGAAAATAATTACTTTACTTTACCAACCCTTCGCGAACCAAATGAGACCTTAATGTAGTCTTTCTCCACATTGTCGCATACGCCTTTTCTTTTCGTTAACAATCATAAGCTTATGTCTTTAACTTTGCACTCTGATTCGATACACACTTTGCAGTATCCCACCAAGGAAGTAGACACTAATATAGTTACTTGTGTTATGTGGGACGGACACCTACGGGACACGACACAAACACTTCATGATCCCCTCCTAAACTCTACACTTTTGCAAGTTGCTATCATTGTTGGAATAAAAATATAGCACTCAATCCTAATTCAAGCGTCCTTTTGCTGTGGTAATGACTTTAACATGGTACAAGAGTAATCCAAATTTCAATCTTCTCTGATTTGCATCTTAAGCAAAATTTGTAAATTATTACTATAAAATCAATTCTTTATCAAAAATTGATATGTGATCAACGTTTAGCTCAAGAATTTTGGTGTAGTAGCAAATAAATTAAAATCAAGATAGTGAAGTGCACAAAAAACTAGTATGAGTATGTGATGGCCAATTCCGAAGGTCATGGTTTGTGAAGAAAGATGGTAAAAGGACCACATCTAAATTCGTCTCCAATGGTTTTCTCATGCTTTGTTCCTATCTCAACCTTCTCTTTATGGTGTCTCCCATGGGTGTGTTGGCGGTGTTGGTGCGCGTTTGTGGGATGGGGTGGAAGATCATGAAAGATTACACACACAATGAAATTTTGTACGGCATACTCCCAACTTTCTGAAACTTGGAATCCCTTTGGAGCATCTCCAACCCTAATTTCTTGTAATGTTATGTGATTTCTATGTGACATGAGACTCAAGACAATACATTTTCTAGGTGGCAAGATTACCCTATTGTGAGTTTTGGAAAAATGGTTGCCACATAGGAATGACAAGTAATTTTTTTTCCAAAAGTACTTCTCCAATGCAGATGTGAAATAATGTATAGAGTTGACATGACAATGACATGGCAAGGAGAATGTGAAGTTGGTTGTCTAGATCTAGACAATGCAGTTCACAATGACTTTATGTCCACATCATCAATTATGAAAAAAAATATTTATAAAAAGGAAGAAGAGTAGAAGTTGTCTTCTCATTACTTTTGCATTGGAGAAGACTTTTCAAACTCATTGTCTTTTGTGAATGTAATCTTGCCATTATTAGAAGACATTGTCTTGTGTCCCATGCCACCTAAGAATCACAACACAAAATAAGACAATAGGGTTGGAGATGCTCTTATATTCACACAAGACAATGAAGTAGAAGAATATTTTCCAATACAAAAATATTGAGAAGACAATAAAATCTACTTTTTTCAACTTCCAAGACAACTTCTTTCATTTTTCTTTTTCTTTTTATTCATAGTTGACGATGTGGAGGTAAAGATTCTAAAGACATTGTGAAGTGCATTGTCTAGAACTAGACAACCAACCTCACAATGTCTTTGCCATGTTAACTTCACAATTTTTTTGACATTTGCATTGGAGAATGACTTTTTCAATGAAGTCTTGTTATTTCTATGTGGCAACAATTTTTTCTAAACTCACACTTGCATTGGAGATGCTCTTAGGCAAGTCTTTTATGTTTAAACTCCCACCCTCACACATTTTATTCTTTAGTTTAACTTATTATTAAAATAAACTGAAAGGACTGATATCCATTATGTTTACAACTTAAAGTTATGGGTCTTCTCACTCTCTCTCACACATGCACCTTTTAATTAAATATACAGAAAATTGTATCAGGAGCATAAAAGTTTCATATTATTGTGTAGAAGGAACAAAGTTCGGTAAATTTGTAAATGGGACCTGTTACGTACAGAACTTGGACGTAAATTTCATTTGCCAAATATACGCCCATCTTAGGGGTGTTAAATTTATTATTATTATTGTTAATAGAGGATGAAGAAACAAAATTGAGTACTATGAAGGGTGTGCATGCAAAACTCCTTCCCAATAATATAGGCCATCATGTTTTATCTCCCATTTTAACGCCCCTAAGATGGGCGTATATTTGACAAATGAATTTTACATCCAAGTTTTGGGCATAACAGGTCTCATTTTACAAATACTCAAAACTTTGTTCTTTTACACAATAGTATAAAACTTTTATGCTCTGATACAATTCTTTGTTAAATATATTTATGGTATTATGTATTTTATTTACCTAACCATTTAGAACTTTTTATAACTGCATAATCTTGTCTTGTTTGTAATCATTTATAACTATTTATAACAAATTGTAACAATTATAACCAACTAGGACTATTTTAGATTATTAATCTCTCTCTCTCTCTCTCTCTCTCTCTCTCTCTCTCTCTCTCTCTCTTCCCTTTCTTTCGAACTATTTAACTAAACGTAATTTTGAAATTCAATATTTAATTTTTATCTCCAACTAAAATTACAGATTAGGATAATTTGTAGCTACCTATAATCACTTAGAACTAAATAACCAATATAATGTAACAATTATAAGCAATTATATTGCTACAAACAATTATAACATGATACAATTAGTTATAAGTTGTTATAATTTGTTTTTAAGTGGTTATAAATAGTTATAAATAGCTATATATAGTTGTATGTTTTAGTTGGAGAAATAAAAATTAAATATTTTTTACAGTTAAACAAAAGATAAATGTGATTGTAACCATTTAGAACTTTTTATAACTATGTAATCTTGTCTTGTTTGTAATCATTTATAACTATTTATAACAAATTATAACAATTATAACCAACTATATCAAAGTGGACTATTTTAGATTACTAATTTCTCTCTCTCTCTCTCTCTCTCTCTCTCTCTCTCTCTCTCTCTCTCTCACTATTTAACTAAACATAATTTTGAAATTCAATATTTAATTTTTATCTCCAACTAAAAATACAGACTATGATCATTTGTAACTACTTATAATCACTTAGAACTAATTATAACCAATATAATGTAACAATTATAAGCAATTATATTGCTACAAATAATTATAACATGATACAATTAGTTATAAGTTGTTATAATATGTTTTAAGTGGTCATAAATAGTTATATATTTTAGTTGGAGAAATAAAAATTAAATTTTTTTACAGTTAAACAAAAGATAAATGTGGGTTAAATGGGTTGGATTGTGGTTTCGTGAAAAAAGAGGATATGGGATGTGATGTTTAATAAAAAAGGAAGGGAGGATAATAATAGGGTCAAGCTAGATAGAAGAGATGAGAGAGAATAGAAGTTCTGAGAATAGAGAGAGGAGAAGAGATTTGGAATAGGGAGATGATAGAAAGAGGAAGGAAGAGAGAGGGAGAGAATGTGTACATCAGTAGTATAGTACTGCAAAGAGACAGGTAGACCTCGGGTTTTAACTCATGTTACTACAAAGAGACATGAAGACTCATGCTGATAGACATCGAAAATAACTCACCTTGGTATGGACAAAGATTCTTGCCACCTCTTGCGGGATAGTTGCAGACACCCTAAAAGCATAAAACTAGGATGACACATGGCCTTCAATGTGCAACTAGATTCACAAATGATATATTTGTGCCAAAGATAAGTATAGTCATGATATGTAATTCAAGGCATAGTCCATTACGTATCGTATTGTAACTTCTCGTATTGGAAGATTCAAGTTGATTGCGACATCTATCCTAATGCACGAGTGTAGTCACAATGACAAATGCTCATATAATATATTAAATATGTGGATGATTGTTGGAGTTGATCCTAACCTAAGTCAAATATTAGTTGCAATTTAGGACAAATTCTTATATATTTCAATATAAGGTTAATGATAATTGAATACACGTCAAGGTGGTGTTTGTTTCAAGTGGTAACTAGATATTGGGGGCTCGTGAGAACAAGGTTTAAATCTTGTCCTTCGTATGTTTAATTATAATTTTTGACACCATTTATATAGCCTCTCCAAGCCTAGACTCGGTTCGGTTCGTGTCCGATTTGCGTATGGGGTTTAGGGAACAAGTGATGCATTGTTAGACGCACTTGGCACTCAGCAAGTCAGCATCAGTCATGCATGGGCTCTTAAGTGGCAGATCACCAAGGGGTCAACAGTTACACGGACCTAGACTCGGTACGGTTTGGTTCAATGTCCGAGTCCAAGTCGTGCATGGGATTTAGGGCACAAGTGACGCATTGTTAGACGTATTTTGCATTTAGCACGTAACCATTGGTCACATGTGGTCTCTTACGTGGCAGACCAATAAGGGTTCGACGGTTATATAGGAACTGAAGTGATTGGTTTTTACGGTTGGTTGAATCTAAACGGATTTAGGGGTTGTACCGGGACTTATTGTTGCACTTGTTGTACTCCAATAAAGGGACCTTTTTTAGATTCTAAATTGCAGGTTGTTCATGTCCATAACCAATTAATGACTTGATCTTTTACATAAGTGAAGAGTTAGCAAAATGATAAATATAATCAAAGAAAAATCACTCTAAGTTCTCTCTAACCATGAGTTGATCATGTATGTGCTAATAGAGACTGTGTCAGAAGATTTTACGAGAAGTTGAGGTGCATCATACTGCAATGGACTACAATGTACCAATACAACAGCAACAAGCGAGCATTCTAGTATTATCAGACCCCGGCTCTTGTGGTTACCGAGGAGAGGTATAAGGTCCCGACTGAGTAGCGGAAGAAATATGGATCGAGCCACGAGAGCGTATTATTTCTTCCATTTATTTGGTGGGAGTTGGAGGCAGCAGGTCCAATAGGCATGCAATGCAGCATGCATTAAGTCACGTGCGTGTCGTCGGGCATCTCAAAAAGAAAGCGAGCATTCTGGTAGTTCTGTCTGAACTTGCTGGTTTGTGGAGGTTGATCGACATACATGGTCGAATCATTTTGAACAACATCGGTCTTAGCCACCCCATCTAGTTTCATTTTGTATTCTTCTTATGAGTCCATTTTTGTTCACCCACCAAAACTAGGGTGTTTGTTCACTCATCAATAGAAGATTGACACGTGTCAAATCTTTTTGTCAAAACCACTCTGAATATTTACAAAATCACTTCCAAAGCGGTTTATGTTGAGTGAATTTGACACGTGTCAATCTTCTATTAGATGGTGAACAAACATCCTAGTTTTAGTGGGTAAACAAAAATAGACTCTTCGTTCTTATACTTATTTTGTTTGGGCTAATTGGTTTCAAAGTTTCTCAATGAATAACATAGTATAAAATTAGATAATTTCTATGGGCACTACCAAAATTGCTAGGGGGCATCAATTGCTAGGGGACAGCCCATCAATGTGGAGAAATTGCTAGGGGGCACCCAAAAATTGCTAGGGGCAGCCCAACCCCCCAAACCCTAATTTTTTTCCCTCCTCTTTTCTCCTCATCTTCCTTCCTCTGGCGGCGGCGGCGCCACCACCACTACCAGCAGCCACCGGCACCGCCGAAAGCTCCGCCGCGATCTTATAGAACCCGTACAGCTGCAGCTGAAGCTCCGCCGACACCTTCGCAGAGTTCCGATCGGCCGCGGTGGCCGCAACGAACGCCGTCGCCGCGCCGAACAGCTCCTCGAGCTCGCTGCTCTCCACCCCTTCCCAATCATCGTCGTCGTCGCCCTCGCTGTCCACGCCTAGCAACTCCCCTTCCTCTTCGGAATCAACCGCCTCTCGTTCTTCTTCGGAAACCCTAGCTTCGACTTTCTTGGGGGAGGTAGAGGAATCTAGGGTTTGGTGCTCGTCATGGCGGGCGACGGTGAGGTTGTCCTCGCGGAAGGAGAGGACGGTGGAGATGAGCTTGGCGACGAGGAAGGATAAGATGAGGCCGATGAAGACGGCCTGGCAGAGCTCCTGCCACTCTCCACCTCCTCCGCCTCCCATGAGAAATCCAGGCGTTCCTTCCTTTTCTCCCATCTCCGAGGAGGACTGCCACCTTGTTGGCAGTCCTAACGTATGTTAGGACTGCCAATTTGCTGGCAGTCCTAACGTATGTTAGGACTGCCAACTTGCTGACAGTCCTAGGACTGCCACCTTGTTGGCAGTCCTAACATATGTTAGGACTGCCAATTTGCTGGCAGTCCTAGGACTGGCTTGGGCTGCCCCCAAGTAAAAAAATTGATGGCAAACTTGTAATTTTTTTTGAACATTTTTGGGCTGCCCCCAAGTAAATTTGGTAGTGCCCTTAGAAAAACCCTAAAATTAGGATTGCTCAAAAATCTCTCTCTAGGACTGACTGAATAATACACCAACGTTTAGTAGTCGAGGATAGTCACACACCAATTCTAGTAGAGACCAATCATCAAACTTTTCACTAATTATTGTCAATGAATGGGGAAGAAATTTATTCTCACCCTTTTATCTTAAAAAAAAGGAAAAGAAAATAATGCTCAACATGTCAACTGAACAATTATTTGGTTATAGTATTTATGGAATTGATCAGATTGATCATGCTATCCACTACAAAGTGTCAGAATTAAATATTTATAGAGTGCCGAATGTGCTATCCATTTTCGGAAGAAAAAAAAAATGCTGAACATGTCAACTGTAAAGAATGTCTTCATTAATCCGAAATTTCAAAATGTTGTCAATTTACTAACTGTAAACTATAGTAAATCCAAGTATCTATGTCTCAGGGTGTATTTGGTAGGAGGGAAAAGTGGGAGAAAGAAAAATAGCGGAGAAAAAAGTGAAAGGAAATATTTATTTTCTCTTGTTTGATATGGAAGGAAAATATGATGGAAGAAAAAGTGGAGATATTATTTTTTCCTCATAATCTAAGAAATCCAATCCCCAAAAGTGGGAGGAAAAGTGGAGGCTTGTATTAATTAACAATTATACCTCCATATGAATGTATTATTTAAAAATTATTTATGAAGTCAAATGGTAAATAAGTGTTTTTAGTTGAGGCTAGAATTGGTAAACCTATATTTTTTTACTTTCTTTCCTTCCACTTTTTCTTTCATACCAAACAAAGGAGAATGCATCTCTTATCTTTTCCATCCTTGCTACCAAACACAAAGGAAGAAAATGATCTTTTCTTTCCATATGGAAGAAAAATATATCATTATCTTTTTTCTTCCTTCCACTTTTTCATCCTTCCTACCAACCACAAAGTACTAAGCACTTGTAGCTATATCAAATGGCCAATACTAAAAGCATTAGAGCATCATTAGTAGTTGGGACTCTCCAATGCAATTTGGAGCCCAAAATTTCCAAAAAAAAAGGTAAATGTAGAATGGGTTGGGTTTGTATGAGAATAGTAGGAAATGATAAAGTGAGCTCTGGTCCCAAAAATTGTGTGGTCAAAAATTAATGTAGGAAAAAAATAATATAAAGTTTAGAATCTAGAAAGTTGGGCTCCAAATTGGAACTTAGTATTCTACAAAACGAGTTTCTACAATCTAGAATCTAGAAATTGGGAGGCCCAACCCTTAGCACCCATGGATGGATTGGGACCGAAATTGTAGAAATTGGGACTAGGGATGAGACTTATTATTCTACAAAATGAGCTTCTACATTCTAAATCTAGAATCTAGAAAATGAGATGGGCCTTACTAATGATGCTCTTACACAAAATGCTAATGGATATCACTATTTTATGTAATCTTGTACGTAGTCTTGACTGTAAAAAAAATTGACAGTCATTGCTGTACTTAGAACTGCCAAAAAACTACAGTCTTCAACTGCCAAAGACTGTCAAAATTTTGACAGAATAGCTACTAACACTTTGTATAGTGCTATTATAGTACTGGCCTATCAAATTATAGTATAGAGTTATCGATGTTGGGTCTATCATCTCAAAGTTCCTTCGGTTCCAATTGCCACTCAGGCTTCTCTGTAGAGGTTAGCGTTCGGTTTATTTAAATTAGCCATAAACGAACCGATAATTGGTTTGATTTATTCAATTTATTCGGTTGCACTATTTTTATTGTTTAATGGACTAACCCAAAATTGCGATTGTGGTTCAATTATATTGGAAAAGATAATTTTTGTATAAACATTTTTGTATTTCAAAGTTGGATCTAAAGTTTGAGTAGTTATTAAATTACAAAAGTTGGACTTAAAAATGTATACATAAAATTATTATTCTCAAAACATACACAAAAATATGCATATTTTTAACTGTAAAAATATGCATAAAATTGACGATAGTTATATAATTGTGTAACTTTTATTCGATTTTTGATTTTTGACCAAAATTGAAACCCAAAATCAAAATCGAAACTGAATTTCTTTTAGTATTTTCAAAAACGAAACTGAAACCGATTTTTTTTCAAACCGAACCAGTATGTTATTCAGTTCGATTCGATTTGGTTTTCAACTTTTGGTACAAAATTGAATAATGCTTACCTCTACATCTATTAGAAATGTTAATATGCTGTAGTTGTTCGAGCAGAGAACCATTAGACGAGGCCAAGTACAAAGCATATACGTGAAAGTAAGAACAAAACAATCAGAAACGACCATAACTAAACTTCATCAACCAAACCAATCAACGTTCCTTAATGAACAACCATTACTTATTTGCATGGCACATGGTCTCTCACTGAAAACAAATGACATTCTACTAGCTCTTCCTTGACTTGGATTAGGTATTCAAAGCTTTTGTTATCTTCTATGAAGCACCCACAATTTATTCGTTTGTCAACCAATGTTTTAAAAACCGGACCGGACCAACCGGTTGAACCCAGGGCCAATCCTATGGTTTATGGGACCTAGGAAAAAATCTAGAATTTAGGCCCTTTTTTCACATAAATAATTTTTTTTTAGTATTTTTGCAAGCAAAACCATCAATTAAGCTGTCATAATCAAGTTTTCTAGCATTTTTTTTTTCAATAGATATCAGAGCTAAACCATTTAATCTTTGATCTTGTGACATAGTTGATCTTAAATAAGGTTTTATTAATTTTAGTTTTGTTTCTAGATTGAAATTTTGTGCTGGCTTTTGTATTGTTTCTAGATTGGATCTTCTTTTTTTTTTGATATATCTAGTCTATTTTAAAATTATGGGACATTCCAAAATTGGGGGCCCAGGGCGGTCGTCCACCACGTCCGTACCCTGGGCCGGCATTGGTTGAACCAATCAACTCATAAACCAGTAAAAAAAATCGAACTAACCACAATTAATACCGGACCTTTTTTCTCTCTCTAAATATTGGCTTTGTGTAATCCGATCGACTCGGACCGATCAACCCACCGGACCATCGGATCTCCGAATCAAACCACCGATCCGTCAGATCCAGCTGAATTTTGAACCGATTTGACCACGACTTTCTAATTCAAATTTCTACCAAATTACAAGAATAGTACTAACAGAAAAGTTGCTCAATACTTCTAAGTAGCATAAGTTGTGTACTAAGTAATATATTCAACCTAAAATCATAAACCTATATAATTGGTTCAACCGGATTAACCTGGTCGGACCGGTTTGACCCAACCCAGTGACTGGTTCAACCGGAGAAAGAATTTGGAGACCCACCAACTCCTGCCAGCAAACTTATAGTCTGGCACGACTCAATTCCTATCCCTCTATATATATGTACATATGGTTCCTCCCTCTTGACACAGCCATCCATCAGATCATGGCAGCGTTGAGAGCATTCATAGGCCTCTCAGTCGTAGCCCTTCTCGTTCACACGGCCGCCGGAGCGGCTCACGCGGTCGGAGGACCGACCGGGTGGGGTCTGGGCACCGATTTCGGAACGTGGGCGGCGTCGATCAAGTTCCAAACTGGTGACAGCCTCAGTAAGTACATAAGGACGTCCATTGCATCGAACTCTCTGTTTCATATTATTATTATCACTACCGAAATAAGTCAAACCAGCGACAAAATTAGCGACACTTAAGGTAGACGTTGCCAATATTTTGCATATTAGCGACGTCTGTCGCAATACGACACTATTTGAGACGTCTACTGACTAGCTTTAATTTAATTTTTTTTGCATATTAGCGACGTCTACCGACATCCAGCCAACCTCCCAAAAAATGTTTGTTTTTTATGTATAATTTTTTTGGTTTTTTTTAATGTGAGTCAATCTATACCTAGCCCACCCTAACACAATCTTATCCAGCCCACACGAGTTCGGGTTTCTGGTTCCGCCTTGGACACGTCATTCACCACTGTAACATGGTGAGGCCCGTCAACTTTTATTATTATCACTACCGAAATAAGTCAAATCAGCGACGAAATTGGCGACTCTGAAGAAAGACGTCGCCAATATTTTGCATATTAGCAACGTCTGTAAAAGACGTCGCTATACGACGCTACTTGCGACATCCAGTGACGTCTACCGACCGGCTTTAATTTCATAAAAGATAACGTCGCCAAATATGTATGTATAATCATATGTGAACTGGTTGAAACTCTCTGCAGCTTTCTCGTACGGGGCGTTCCACAGCGTGCTCGAGGTTTCGAAGGCCGACTACGACTCGTGCTCGACGAGCAGCCCGCTGTCGACCGCCGCGGATGGGAGCACCGCCGTGAAGCTCTCGTCGCCGGGGAAGAGGTACTTCATTTGCGGGACGCCGGCACACTGCAATGCAGGGATGAAGGTCGAGATCGACACGGCTGCAGGTGCAGCAGCGGCTGCCACTCCGCCCCCGGCGCCGGCTTCTCCCGTCACTCCGCCGCCCCCGGCTCATGCGTCGCCGGTGCACCGTTCCCCAGCTCCTGCCAAGTCCCCAACGCCACCTAAAGCTCCGGCAAGCTCCCTCTCTCCTCCGCCACTGGTTCATCAAGCTGCTGCACCAACACCGGCAGTGGAGCCCGCAAGGCCGAAAGCTTCGGCGTTGGCAGCGACGGCGGCACCCACGCCGCAGGCTTCGGAAGCTGTTGCGTTCGGCCAGACGTCGAAGGTTGCAATGGGGGTGGCCGTGGCTGTCAGCATCCTCATGGCTCTGGCCATTTGAAAAATGAGGAGAAACTTCTGTTTATTTATTTCATTTGTTTTTCTTTTCTTCTTCTTTCCTTTATGTATTCTGGAGCCATTTGTTGTTGTGTACCACTGCCCTCGTATGAATCTGATCTAGTCTAGAAATTTTGAGGCCTAATTTTCATAATGCATGAAATCTTACAATTTTAATAAAAATCGACGCTAACAGTTAAACAGTAAAGTAGAATGCACCTTAAATTATGGACAAAATACCCTTAAATAAGTAGGATTTACCTTGAATTATGGTAAAATAAGTGGGTGTAACTCAAAATTTCTCTTTCTATTTTATGTAGATTAAAGAAGTTGACTATTAGTCATTGATGGCTTACGTTAAAAGTGAGAATTTTATACATTATATTTAGAGAAAATTTGAGTGGCATCCCATTTTTTTACCCTAATTCAAGGTACATCCCACACAATTACATTAATGTAAGGTACTTTCCACTTTTGACGAAAACCGTCCTCTACTGACGGTCAACTGGTTTGACCAAAAAAAATTGACGAGAATACCCTCGTCTTCTTTCTGTTCCTCTGTCCCGATCCCAAACCCTCGTTCGTCGCTGGCAGGCCGCCTCTCGCCTCCTCCTCCTCGCCGACGGTCAGGGGGGGAGGGGGTGAGCAGCCAAACCCTCGCCTCCTCACCGCCTCCCGCCCCCTCCTCCTCGTCGGTGGTCGGGAGGGGGGCAGCCATACCCCCGCCTCCCGCCCCGCACCCAAACCTCCGCCTCCCGCCCCCTCCTCCCTGCCTCCCGCTGTTGTCGCGTCACTGCTGTTGTTGCTGCTGCTGCTGCCGCCGACGGTGGGGGGGGGAGGGAGGGCAGCCAAGGGAGGGGGGAGCGGAAGCACGCTGGCGGTAGGGAGGGGGGCAGCCAAGGGGGGACATGGAGAAGAAGACGAGGGTATTCTCGTAAAAAAAAAAATGGTCAAACCAGTTGACCGTCTATAGAGGACGATTACCGTCAAGTGGGGGATACCTTACATTAATATAATTGTGTGGGGTGCACCTTGAATTCGGGTAAAAAAAAGTGGGATGCCACTCAAATTTTCTCTTATATTTATGTAGGTCAAAGGAGTTAATGTTAGTTATTGATAGTTTTCATTAAAAGTGAAAATTTCATACATTATGTTAATCAGTTGGGTGCATCTTGAATTATGATAAAATAAGTGGATAGCAACTCAAAATTTATCTTTCCATAAAACATGCTTCATTTTGTAGTAAATGTTAAGGGCAACTCAAATTTTGTCTTTTCGAAAAACATGCTTCATTTTTGTATGAAATGTTAATCATTTTGTCAAAGTCAACAGAAGCAAGAATGCATGTCACTCTCGGCGTCATTTCTGAACATGTGCGAACCTACAGGGTCCGAAAAATCGAAAAGCTCCAAAAATTTACCTCCGAGTATATTATTAATATGAACTCTCCATTTTTAGATTTAGACATTCCTATTTTGTAGAAAGTGTAGTAACATGGTCCTTAAAATGTATAAGAATATATTCATTTAGAGTAGTTAAAAAAATATACTTTTTTAGTATTTATATATGGTCATTGTCATGTAGCTGGCAAAAATAGAACAAACTATAGCAACTAGCATAGCCTCTTAATCCTGATGATGGATGAAATCATTTCCCTAAAATGGTGCAACACAACATCAACAAAAATATCATCAAAACATTCATAGATTTAGTCAATAGTAACACATGTTCTAACCTGTGGACAGCCGACTACATGAGCACACAGAAACACATCAGTTATTTGATTAAGCACTTTTAAACATAGTGGCTCTCTGTTAGCACATGACACTATTGAAAACAAATAGCACTCTATCAGCACTTCAATGGTCTTTCCTCAAATATTTAAGCGACTAAAAGCTGGAGGTCTACCAACTCCTGCCACCAAAACCCAACTGTCATTGCACATTTTGTTATTTTAAGACTTACTGATCATTTGATGCAGCAGAATGATAGCTAATAAGAAGAACCAATATGAACCTTATATAAACTGTAAATCAATATAATCTCATAGTTGAACCTCATTGGAATAGCAGAGCTACTAAGAATAATCAGCCAACAAAGGGCGAACACACGGAATTTGCCACATTACTTTCTACAATGCCAATCAGACTCGAACGAAATCCAAAGCGTAACTAACAGAACCTTTTCCCTGAGTGAAAGGGGGACCGAGCTTACAGAGCTGGATCTGTTTATTTTAATTTACAGTAAAACCATGAGGCAGTTTCCAGCAAACTAAAACATCCATTATAATTTACAGTTAAGAGAACTTTAGGCGCAAATGAGAGTCGAGTGCTTAAGCAACATTGATCCCGACTTCACAACGGTTGCTAACAGTTTTGTCTTAAGCAACCGGAGGGCATGATTCAGCATCCTGCGAAGTATCAACATCTGCAGGTGGCATGAACTGCCACATTGGATATCCAGGATAGCCAATGACGGGCATCATCAGCTTCCCTGCTGCTTGTCCTTGAGGGGCAGCAAAAGCTGTCGGCATTACTGGAGGGTGAGGCACAAAGCTTGCTCGGGCATTCAACATCTTAATTTGCAGCTCCATATTCTCCTTCTCCGCCTTCAGTCTCAGCTTTTCATCGCGTAGCTCATTCTTCTCAGCCTACAGGAAAGATATGGGATTAATAATGACAAAGATTTCTAACAGAAAGTCTGTAAATAATCTAGAACAGTAAATCCATCAAGCCCAATCACCGGTCACTACCTAATGAAAGCTCTTCTTGTGATACTCAGTATTCCTAGAGGCATGGTGTATTACTTCATCGAAGGTAAACCATTATACAATGTGCATATCAGTATTACTATATAATATCTACAGTGTGCCGAAGTCTGCAGCAAATAGCTAAGTCTTTCAAATTTCCAAGCTACACCCACTTCTGCAGTAGCAAACTTGACCAATATTTCAGTGATGATCAAGCTCTTTTGCCCTTAGAAGCCAGAAACTCCTAGAAGGTCAATGAATCTCAGTTAGAAGTAAGAACATCGATTCGGCGGTTCTTACTTGGGAGCTTGTTTGGGAGCTCGCTTCTCCGATGGGAGGAGCTCGTTTCTCCGACGACGGGAGCACGTTCCTCCGACGACATGAGCGCTTCCCATAATATGACCATAATTTTAAAAGAGGATAAATTTTCGGAAGAAAATTATAAGATTTTTAATACACGTTTATCAAAGTACCAAGAAACTAAAGATTATTTACCTTGACATCATAAAAAATCAACATACGAATGATCTTTCTGTAACTTTGAACTGAACTTTATAAATTCTAATAAATATTAAGATATTTATAAGTTTTTGATAACAATAATTAACAAACATAATTTTTTATTAGCGCACGCTCCCATCACGCTTCCAACTTTAGACTCTTCTAAGTAATCGCGTTCCCCCACTCCCGCTCCCGCCCCCGCTTCCGTCCCCGCTTCCGCTTCTGGCTTCTAAGGTTTTGCCCAACTCAGCTCAGCTACATACTTAACTGGAGAATGCAGTGAACAAAGTATTGAATGCCGACGACAAAATGGAATTAGTTTACAGCCAGTAAACTGTACCACGCTGATGTATAGCTTTAGTTCCCCAAGATTTCAAATCCAAAGGATTTTCAAGCTTCTCTTTCAACCTTTTTAAAGGAGAAAGATAGTTGGCCATAAGAGAATCATGGTCGGGATGATTGTATTTGAGCGTCGAATTTATCATTCATCTCATTGAACATTAACATATCACTGTTTGGTCCAATACACAAAATTATGATCCATTATGTCAGAAATCTTTGTACAACTGGCTTGGTGTAATGACAATTTATGCATGTCCTATGATGTCATACTCCAGACCATGGGCCTGCCAGAGCATGACCTGCGACATCACTTGGCCCAATCTGCCTAAATGGTTAGCCCGGATGTACGCATGAATGAGACCCGCACACTCCAAATATAAACAAATCAAACTCCCAACTTCTATTCAATGTGGGACTAAATATCAGGATTTCACATACGATTAGCTCCATTTCCCTAAAGAGTTAGGGGTTGGAATTACAAAAGGTTATGTTGCACAGATACTTCAATGGAGTTACCATACCCATATCAGGTCACTAATTACTTGGCCTCCGATACTTCAAGGATAAATGACAGGTACACTTACAAATTCTAGGACATAAAACACTGCTTAACGTATCCAAGGTGTATCAATGACTAACCCCAAAAAAAAATGCAATAATACTCTATTCTGATAATACACAATTATTTATGTTTTTCCATCTTAGATAAAGAAACTAATAAAGATATTAAGGTTCATGTGTCATTTAAATATTAAGGTTCATGTGCTCTCATATTCGTATCATCTCATATTGACTTACCATGTTCATAGTTCATACCCATGCAGCATAGACAAAAGGTAAATATAGGCTCTAACATTTTCAAAGATTGGAAGTACAGGATCATACAGCCTGAATCAAGAAAATAAATGTTGAAAATCACCACAAGAAATAAGAAAATAGTGATGATTCCCACTGAAGGGTAAGTCCAAGTATGGAACTTGGGAAGGCCAACAGTGGTAGGTGTTCTCATTTCTCGTGAATAACGAGAAAATAAACATTTTGTCACTATTTATCTTCAGGTGAAGAAGATCCAACCAACTCCAGCTACAAGGTCGGTCACCCAATAAAAGTTGACAGATTACAAATTTTCAAGAGAGAGAAGTCTTCAGCAAGTCCACTGAAGCTGGGGTGTCAAGGTTAAATTTTTCAAGAGAGGAAAACTGTACACAGAAGCTGGGGTAACAAGGTCCCTTGCATATAGATGCACCTTAAAGCCAAGGAGCACTAGTACTAATGTTGCAGAAAATGATATCCGTTACTCGAGCAATGTATCAGGTCAAGTTCATTCAAGAATCTTATATTACTGGAACAACATCAAATATCCATATAAGCAAAAACAAGGGTTATAAACAATGAATTGAGCAAGCAAATTGGATAATACAGGATCCCAAATTATTCACTAGTCAAACGATATTCAACATTTAACCATTTTATCATTTCTTAGGCCAATGATTATAGAAGCAAAATAAGCACCTTGCAACAACTTAGCAAAGCTTCTCCTCTCAAGTTATTGGAAGGTATTTGAAACTGTCCAAACTATAAAATTGCAGATATAATTATAACAAATAAAGCATCGATCTTATTGGAACAGTACAACATGAGCAGATCATGACTGAGAATAGAAACAGGAAAAAAACAAGGAATGAACTACCAATACTGGAAAGCTTGTAGCGCCAGAAATCACCTAATTTGTCACTGTTGCCCGACAACATAGAAGAACATTACATCAGATTTCAGCACAATAATTGATGATCAGTAGACAATTGAATCAAGACATTATAACAAATGCATTGATTGAAGGTCTCAATGCAGCTAAGAGATTCGACAACCACTTTCAAAGACATAAATTGCCAATATTTATATGACCAATCTAACAACAAACATTGTCCTACTAAACAAACCATTGCTTGATCGCACAATAGAAATAGCAGGAAATTTATTTATGAGTTAACTTAAATCATGCACTTCAAGTAGACAGACTTCGAAGTTCAAAAAAGGCTCAAGATCCAATAGACTAAAATATAAGGATGAGTGTATACTGTTGAGAATACAACTTGACTACAATCCATGTATAAATGCATTAAAGAACCAATATAAGTTTACAGATGTTGACACCAAATTAGGCTTGTATATTTATTTCCTACATATAGGATTATAGGTAACTGTGCTTTCTCATAATTCAAGTTCAGAAAATAATGGACAAGTACATCAAACTAAACAAGAAACTCGGGCAAACCTTCAATTCCTTAATCTTCTCCTGGAGATTCTCATTTGAATCTTTCAGCTTTTCTGCTTCACTGCGCAGCTGGGTCACCATGCGGACAGCATCACTCAAGATTGCTGCTTTATCTATTTTCGGCGGTTTTCCAGGTTGTAGAATGGAACCCAACTCCAAGAACCTTATATCAAACACAAATCAATAGATGTCGCCCGGCATATTACACGGCTTGGGGTGCGAAATAAGAAAATACATTGACGGAATTATACGAGGTTAACATACTTGTCATTTAACCGATCTCTTCTCAGTTTCTCCCTACAAGCTTTAGAACCAGGTGCGCTGCTGGATTCTGCCCTGACACTGCAACTCAAGTATGCTTAGTAAAAACCAAAAGAAAAAGTTGATGTCACAAAACAAGAGCCAATTTGTTGGGAATATGAGGCTCGTAGTTGAGAGAAATATTAAGGTCGTAGTCAACAGAATCAAACCGTTTCTTGGGGTTAGACTCTTTTAAGCCAGCAGAATCCGCCAAGGAGGCACTGTTTTCCACACTGTAAGTAAAAAAAAAAAAGCCTATTACCATACAAGAAACGTAAAAGTTCAAATTTAAAATAAATAAGGTAAAAAGGAAAATAAAAGTGTAAGATAGAAACAGAATATAGAAAAACATGAGAACAATATTAACAAAATGTAGACGGCCCATTATACATAACATAACTTTTATCTAAACCAAAATTAACAATTGAAATTTGCAGAAACAATGGTGCAAGTACAAAGAACATGGGGTTTATGCAATACTACTGGACATAACAGAGGTTCTGGAGAGTAGTTCATATTTAATGTTATAGAACCAAATATGGAGTATTCCAAGAGAAAAATGAACACCAACAGCAACAAGAACAACAAACCATTCATCCAAACCCAAGGCTCACAGTATCAGAAGATACTGATACGTATCAGATGGATCGTATCATTTTGGCGTTTCCGATCTGATACTCACCTCCGCTGATATTGTCCAGAACCCAAATTGTGGCTCTCATTTCCGGTCAATTAATAAAGAAGTTTAAAGGATAAAGAGAGAAATACGGTGAAAAACAGGTTTGTCACAATGATCCTACTGTGCCGAAAGTCAACAGGCTCATACATCTTAAATTAACATTCAAAATTATTTGTTGTGTCGTTAATTTGTATAAAAACAAGTAAAAAAAAAAAAAACAATATTCATTGCGGATATTCAACAATGTTGAATATTATTCCATTCAAACTAGCAGGAAACAAGAGATTTTTCCTAAATGCACCAAATACTTGTATTATTTAAAATAATTACTTATTATTCTTTGGCTTTCCAAAAACAAAAAATGCCAAAACCTATACACGTAAGACGAATCCGAAACCGATTTCGACATTAATACTGCAAACCTTGCTCTATGCATACACTCCAAAGCAATAAGTAACTAATGCCTACAAAGAAACACAATCTCCTCAATCCACAATTGATATTGAACATTCAACTTGATAATCAAGAGAATCCCATGGTTTTCAACAAATTACACAAAGATAACAAAGCTTATCGCCATAGTTAGCTCCCAAACTACCAGGATCGGAGTTCACTTCAATACACGTTACGAGTACGGCTACATGACATGCTACTTTCTCTGGAACAAAAAAACAAGGGCATAGGCATAACCAATGTGCTATTCCTGGTTGTGGTTCGCCCATGGTAGTCAAAGGCGCACCAAAGGTGCGCCTCGCACCTCACTAGGCGAGGCGCATTTCTCAGAACGCACCCAAGGCGCGCCTTAGGTGCGCCTTTCAACAAGGCGCAACAAAGAAAAGGTGCGCCTAGGCGTGCCTTATGTGTTTTTTGTTTTTGACAAAAAATTGAGGCAGAGAGATAACCCTTACCTCATACAAGTAGGAGGGAGATAGACAGGTAGTCCTTTCCACTGTTGCCAAAGTTGGCTACAATTGAACTTGAAAAACTAAAATTTACTAAAAACTTGGTAGGGAGACTGCAAATTCTTGTTAGTTCTGTTTAGTGCTATTGTTGCTCTGCTAATTTACTTGGTTATGTTTTAATATATTTTTGTTGGTTTTAATATGTTATTTGGTTTTATTTCTTACGTTACTAATTTATTTGTATATTTTTATTTTGTACCTCGCTTCGCTGGGACGTGTGCCTTAAGTGCACCTTGCGCCTCGGACGATATGAATCCTTTGTGCCTCGAGTGCGCCTTGCGCCTTTGACTACCTTGGGTTCGCTTAGGTGGAGATAATACGGCAAAGAAGAATTCATATTGAATATTATAACACCCTGCTATAGTGTGCCTCATTTGACAATGAATTCACTTTACTTCTTTCCATTACTATTCGATTTATGTCTTTGCTGAACTTCATCCGGTATGATATGGCTCACCCAGATCGCCATTTTTAGCTATCCGGAATGGAAACCTATGGGTCACCAGATTCGGAATGTCGTTCCTAGGAGGTAAGTGGACCCCACTAACTACGGACTTATGGTCAACTCGATCAACTCTATTACCCGGAAAAAAAAAACCTAGAATGAACATAGACCCAAATTCCAACTATATCAATCAAGAGAACGAAACAAAAATAAAATGTAGTTTCTACTTGAATTTACCTGGCATGTGAGAGTATAATTGATCACCTGTACCTGAAATGGCTGATTAAACAAAAAATAGTAACCAGCCTATTGGCAGATTCAACTCAAATCATATAATGAAATATCTAAGAACTGTATAAATGGTAAATTCACTTATCTCCATTAAATAAAACTCATGCTTATGCTTCCTAATCATGCGATTCCCATGGTTATTATCAAATTGTACAAATTCCAAAACCCTAATTAGCAAAAATTAATACACTCCACACACATACCCCCCCCCCCCCCCCCCCCCCCCCCCAATGTACTGTAAGAACGCAAAATTTCAACCCCATTGACCAAGAAATTTCAATCACACCAACCAAGAAAAGCTTTTTTCTAATTCCATTTCAATATACCATCAAAGTGATCACAATTAGCGAAATGGACCCCCGCCCCAAGAGTCGACCACATCGATCAATTAAACGAAATAAAAACCAAAATTTTCCGATTCGATTCCAATATACCTATCATTGGAGGGGCAATTGATTCCCTGAGGAGTCCAGAAGAGCCCTCCGGCCCCCTCGGCCGAGAAATCGCCGGCGCCGACGCCGATGTCGTCGACGATCAGCGAGCAGTCGAAGACCCAGTTCGAGTTCTCCGGCGAAGTCATCTCCCCCAAACCCAAACCCTAATTTTTTCCAACCGATAATTAATTGGAGAAATCGCCGGAGCGCTGGGGCTCTATTCCGCGCGGAGTCAACTCGGAATAGAAAAAGTGAATGATTAAAACGTGTTGGACTTGACCACCTACTTTTGGATAAGATTTATTTTGTGGGCTAAGGCCCATTTATCTTATTTGGATTTTTTTTCTTTTTTGGGGTTTCTTATACTCATGACCAGAGTCCGGTTTATTTTGTTTCAATCGAAATAGTTAAAATCAAATAAATAAAATTATAAAAATTCGAAATCAAAAGCTAACTGAAATTAGCCATAGTTGAAAAAAAAAAATCAAAACTAAACTAAAATTAGCCACAATCGAAAGTAAAACGATAATCAATTCAATTTATTCGGTTTGTTCTGTCAAATTATTTTTATTGTTTAATAGATCGGATCCAAAGTTAAAATTGTAGTTAAGTTCTATTTAAAATTACATACATACATATGCATATACATATATGTGTGTCATAATTGAACTAGCTGGTAAATTATCAAAATTGGGCTTAAAAATACATATATAGAAATTTTGTTTTCAAAAAAATACACAAATATATACCTATTTTTAATCATAAAATAAGTATAAAATTGGGAGTATTTAATAATTGTATATATTTTATTCGTTTTTTTATTTTTGATTGCACACGAAAGTCGAAATCTAGTAAAGAATTTTAGTATTTTAAATGAGCTTTGTTATGCCTACAACCAAATGTTAACAATTTTCTTACAACTGCTACGTGTCGGACTTCAATTGAAGAAGAGGGAGGGAAGTGGTGGGGTCGGATGGAGCCCATGTGGTAGGGGGTGAGAGGGAAGGCGGGACCCGGTGGACCCATGTGTAAGGAGTGGGAGAGAGGTTATAAAAAAGTTATAAATATTTAGTTGTAGACGTTGCATTTTCCATTTTAAATAACTGAAACTGACACAACCATAGAAAATAACAGAATTGTTAAGTGATGAATCATTGCATCAAAATGGAAAATGCTGACACAACCTTCACCACGAGCAATGGCTGAGTTAATACGTACAAGAAAGAAGGTTTTAATTAATCTATTACATGATCTATCTATACAGCATCTAGCATTAGCTCATCCTCCAATTATTTAAAATGGATTTGCTCTACTTTCCTTCATCCTAAGCACATTGTGTTATACTTCCTTTCTATACAGAAATTGCCAAGTCTAATAATTTATATGGTTGCCAAAATAATAATAACGGAAATTTTCACTGAGAGCATCTAAACTTTTGTAAATTCCAAAAAAAGCATCAACTTTGACCAAATTCTAAAAAAAGCACGAAAACGCCCTTAGGAAGGGCGTTTTCCATTTTTTAATATTTTTTTATCTTCCGTTTTTTTTATGTTAACGACGTTAAAAAAATAATAATAAAAAATAGAAAACGTCCTTAGGAAGGGCGTTTTCCCTTATAATTTTTTTTTGTTAAACGAATTTTTTTTTTGTTAATCGACAAATAGAAAGTAACACAAAAATTAAAAAAAGGAAAAATAAAAAAGGAAAGAAAGAATGCAAATATGTTAACCATTATTTGCAGACGAGTGTAATTAATTTTTTTTTTGTTTCTTTCTTTGCACTCCCTCTAATTTAGTTATATTAATAATAATGGAATGATTGTTTTATTAACATATTTGCAGCCGAGTGTAATTAATGCTTCCTTTTTTCGGTTTCCTTTTTTTCCTTCTTTGCTCTCCCTCTAATTTAGTAGAATTGTTGAATTATTGCATTATTAGAGGGAGAGCAAAGAAGGGAAAAAAAAAGAAGAAAACATTAATTACACTTAACTGCAGATATGTCAATAATTCAACAATTTTATTATTAGTAATTAGTAATATAATTAAAGTAGAGGGAGGGAAAAAAAGGAAACCGAAAAAAGGAAGCATTAATTACACTCGGCTGCAAATAATGGTTAACATATTTGCATTCTTTCTTTCCTTTTTTTATTTTTCCTTTTTTTTTAATTTTTGTGTTACTTTCTATTTGTCGATTAACAAAAAAAAAATTCGTTTAACAAAATAAATTAAAAGGAAAAACGCCCTTCCTAAGGGCGTTTTCTATTTTTTATTATTATTTTTTTAACGTCGTTAACATAAAAAAAAACGGAAGATAAAAAAATATTAAAAAATGGAAAACGCCCTTCCTAAGGGCGTTTTCGTGCTTTTTTTAGAATTTGGTCAAAGTTGATGCTTTTTTTGGAATTAACAAAAGTTTAGATGCTCTCAGTGAAAATTTCCGTAATAATAATCTCCGTATATTTTTTACAAATGTGAAATTTTCATTTTTATCTATTTTTAGATTTAGACTTTACTATTTTTTAGAAACTCAATGTTAGAATAAATGACATTTTTTAAGTGGTTAAAAACGACTAATTTTTAGTATTTTTACAGGATCCTTAGAATGTCAGAAACGGCAGGAGATGTATAATTGTTTCTCATAATTGAATATCTAGGATAAACTGAACTATACTTTCCAGTCAGTGGGGGAGCACGGAAGGGGAGCGCCGGAGGGGAGCCGGAGCACGGAGGGGGCTCGGACGGCGGTGGGAAGCCGGAGCGTAGAAGGGATCGTCGATCGGGGATGAGGACGGAATTTTTTATTAGGGATCGAAATTTTTGAGAGAATAGAGAGTGTGGAGGCATATCATACAAATCTCTCGAATGCATTTCATAACAACATGCCAATCTGGTTCTACTGGATCTGAGACATACCACACATGCTCTACATTGGAGGCTAATATGAAAGGCTCATTGCTTGACCAATTATTTTGATGCGATTGATGCTTCAAGTTGACCAATTGTAACATTCAACAAATTTAATAATTACAAAACAAGTCCAAACAATCATAATAATTCCTTCTTCTTTCCGTTTTCTTTAGTTTTAGAAACTATATATATATATATATATATATATATATATATATATATATATATATATATATATATATATATATATACTAGCCTAGTGGAGGCGAGTTCGCCACAATTATCCATTGTTTCAATATATATATATATATATATATATATATATATATATATATATATATATATATATATATATATATATATATATATATACGCCTCCACTAGGCTAGTATATATATATATATATATATATATATATATATATATATATATATATATTAGCCCGTTGGGAACGGTGGAGCACCCCGGCGCAGTGGCGCGGGTTCGAGCCCCCTTGGAGGCATGCCTCCAAGCACCATTAAGAAGTGGACACCCTCAAAAAATATATATATATATATATATATATATATATATATATATATATATATATATAGAGAGGATGAGGGAGGTGAGGTGCCACCCTTTGGAGGGTGGCTACATGTCACCTCCCCATTCTATCATCATGCACCCATGTGCATGATGATAGCATGGGGGGGTGACATGGTGCCACCCTACGGTAGGGTGGCACCTCACCTCCCTTATTCTCTATATATATATATATATATATATATATATATTTATATATATATATATATATATATATATATATATATATTCAAACTTTCAAATTATCATAATTTTCGATGTCCAAAATGGACATTTGGCTTAAAAATTAATAGTTAAATAGTTTTCGTTGCCAAAAGAAAGTTTCTGAACTATTAGATATTTGATTTTATTGTTATTTGAAGGTGAGCTTGATGATGAAATAGTTTTATGTTGTATTGATAAAAATATTTGAGTGTGAACCTATGTTTGTTCATTTATAATAGTGAATTTGTGTTTAAAATTATATCGTAGTATTTGAGGACAAAATAGTCAATTCCTATATTTATAATACACTTTAAAGTGACGAATAAACGCCATCACTTTAAAGTGTACTATATAGTTAAGAAAAATAAACAACAATTGCACTTTAAACTACTAATACTATATAGTACCATGTGATCTCTTGTAAACAAAAGCGGGTGAAGTTGCAAAAAGTTGTTTCAGTGCAACCACAATTGCTGCAAGTATTTTCTTTGGAGAATGTAACTACTACGTTCAGCTGAGTATAAATTATGGAATGACTAATACAACCATCATTTTCGCAGAAGAAAGTCCACATCATATGTGTTCACCATATTACTTGCAAGGACTTTGATACTTTATGAAACTGCCAAAGATGTGCAGAAAGAATAAAGAGATAATAAGAGAAGGGAGATCCAATAATTTGAATGGATGCTTTCAATAGCAAAAGCAATCTGGAGACCCATTTTGTTCTTTTTCTCCACAAGAAAGGAAACAGACCATCAATGTCAAAATCAACACTCTTGTTCTATTAGGAATCGAAAACGAAACACTAAAAAAAAACATGAATACAATATCTGAGGATTGAACCAAAAAAGAAAAGAAATTACGGCGACCACACATTTTTCTCATGATTTCTGAATCAAAATGAGATATAACACGGATTGGTAGTGAAGAATCTCAGGAAACTTCATCAAGTTACAATGGCAGCCATCCCTTCCCCAAAGATAGAGCTTGGTGGATTGGCAAGAAGGCGTTGGGGCTCACGAACAGAATCCTATCGGAGAGATATTAGACGATCATCCTTCTCGTTGTATCGTAAGAAACCTGGAGTTCCTCGTGCTGCATCTTCTGAGGCTCCAAGCGTATCTGCAAAAATAGAGGTACTAAGAATTGTAGTGCCACTTAAACCACATTCAATATATATGCATGCAGTTAAGGAGCAGGGACGGACACAGTAAGAGACAAGTGGAGTCAACTGACCCAACTAAAAATATATTTTTTTTCCCAGTTACTCACGTTTTGACCCCAGTCCTCGTGAAAAAAGGACCCTCTATTTGTGATTCGTCTCCTTCCAGACTCCTCCAATTTTTTTGTAAGCCATGTAAAACTATATATATGTTGCTTTTAGTATGTGATTTTATTTTTGGACATTCTTTTACATTTGAGGTTGACCCTCCCGTCTTAAATTCCTGCGTCCGCTCCTGAGCAGGAGCAAGATATGTCAGTTAGAAAATGCATATATACTATAGTATATGATCTTATGACAAGTGTATAAATGACAACTTTAGAAAATGCTGGCTAAAAGTAGTCATTTAGTTTCACTGAACAACGGCAATTGGCAAGCTCAATAAATGCAGGATCAACATTAAGTTCAAGTAACTCTAAAAACTTTGTTGACTTGCCTGTGATTTAAGGTTCAGAAACAGTTACAAGGAATCACGTCTCCATTCTTTCCAAGGTATGGACAAGAAAGGAGAAGAACTAATCAAGCTATGTTTGCTGCCACTTGAATCATGCAGGTCCAAACTCCGCTCACAGAGAAGGAAAAGATGTTAGCCAACTATGTCCCAGTTTATGTGATGCTCCCAGTTAAGTCCATTCCTTTACATTACTTTTACTGGGAAACCCCCGAATGTCTATGCTTCAGAGGCTGTTAGATTGCCTGTACTTAGGTGTCGTTTGGTTCGCGGAAAGGAAAGGAAATCAATTCTTTCTTCTTCCCATGGGCATGGAAAATTGTAATTCCCATCAATTTTTCTTTCCGGTGTTTGGAAAGACCGTGAATATAGTCAAAACACATATTTGAGCATGGATAGTGTAGTCCTATATTTTGTAATAAATGCTGGAAATTGGGAGAGAGTGAATCGTTGGGGTGGGTTTTTTTTTTTGGGGGGGGGGGGGGCGCGATTTTCTCCTATTTTCCTTTCCTTTGTAAACCATTTTTATGCACGACTTTCTTTAGTCCACTTTCTTGAAGTGAGTTTTTGAAGTCTTGTTTGGTTACAAAAATTTCGTCCCCTTGGAAGTGTTAATTTTATCTTTTTATGTTTGGTAATATGCAAGTGGAATGGCATATAGTGTGAAATTGTACACTTGTCACATATAAAAATGACAAGAGAACATTAAAATTTAGGCTTAATTGCTACTTGATACCCTCAACTATTACGCTTTTTCAAGTTGATACCCTAAACTTTTTTTGTAACAACTTGATACCCAGATAATTTTTTGGACAATAATGCCCTTACCCAAATTTTAAAACTACCACTCACCCCCCCCCCCTCTACTCCAGGCCACCCCCCCCCCCCTCTCCCCTCCGCCCGCGAGCTCCTTGCCGGATCCTACGGGTCGTGTTCGGATCTGACATGGATATTGGAGGAGGAGGGGGGGCTGGGAAGGGGGGTGCGGGAAGCGAGGAGGGGGGGGGGGGGGGGTTCGGCCGGAAGCGAGGAGGGGGGGGGGGGTCGGCCGGAGCTAACAGGGGGGGGGGGGGTGGGGGGGGGGGGGGGCGGAGTGGGGGAGGGGATGGAGGGAGGGAAGGGATAAGGGCATTTTGGGGTTTTTTAAAATGTTAGGTATTAAGTTGAAAAAAAAAAAATTGAGGTATCAATCTGTTACGAAAAAAAGTTTAGGGTATCAACTCGAAAAAGTGTGATAGTTGAGGGTAGCAATTAGCAATTAAGCCTAAAATTTATTATAATCCACTTTCATCCCACATCCTCATTGAAAGGGGAAATGTGAAAACCAAATTTTGGAGGGGACAAAACCTACTTTACGTCACATAAAAAAGTGACAATCAAGCTCCATTTGTTTATAACCAAACAAAAGAGTGGTAAAAGTGCACTTCACTTGCTTTGTAACCAAATACACCTTTAGGGCGTGTTTGGTTGCAGAAGAGTGGCGTGAAAGTGGGATGCTTTTGCCACCAGTAGGGCGTGGGTTCAGTGCTCGCCACTTCCATTGTTTGGCTAAACTCAGAACTGGCGACATGAACTCGCCCAAAAATTTGGCTACAGTTCATGTCGGCCACTAAATGGCTCCATTTTGGCACATTTGACATCCACGTTTCAAACGCGGATGTGGAAGAAAGTGCCATATTTTTAATATTATTTTTTGTTATTAATTTCTAATAAGTGTAGCCTAATGCCTTTTTGTACATTAATTTCTGATAAATGCACTAATTTGGTAATAAATTTTAATTATTATTTTCACTTAATATTAAATTTGGATGAATTAGTTAAATAAAGAACATGTCGTTAAATAATTAGCTAGGAAGTACGTACCCTCCAAAAATCTAGACCATATCGCTAATGCATATCGGAAACGTATCAAACACACCATGGATACTCCAAATATAATGTACTTTTCCATAATAGTATAATACTAATATTATTTAGTATATTATCATTAGATAGTAAAATATTTGTTAATATACATAAACTAAAAAAGTAGAATATTTTTGTTTTGGTTTAATTAAGGTTATTTGTAATATATATAAATAAAAAAAGTAAAATAATTAGTTAATAATTTTTTTGGTGTTATTAATTGCTAGTATTGAAATTAAAAGAAGTTAATTATAGTTTTAATAAATATTATTCAATCTTGTAGCTAATTAATTACTTTTGTTATTGTTATAATGCACTTTTCACTTTACCACCACTTTTGTAGTCGTCCAAACACGAAAGCTTGAATTTGGTCACTTCCAAGTTACAAAATATCGTCATATAAAAAAGAGACAAAAACTAGCATGAAACTCAAAATCATACACACTTCACTTCCTTACACTTTCAAGCAACCAAACAGACCCTTAGTGCTACCACAACATTTCATGTGTTTGGTTTGTTGTAAGTAACGCCAAACAATGCAACAACTCCCCAAAATGTTGCAGCCAAAATGGCTTCGATACCACTCATAGCAACATGTATGACACCATTTATAACAAGAGACCATGCTAGTCGCATCATTCCAAACATTGGATTCATGTAACATCATTTATAGGAAATCAAACACTGTATTTTCAACCACTTACAACAATTATATGAATGCAACCAATGTTGTGTGATAACTCATTTACGGGCAAGAAAACAGCCCCTCAATACCAAATGTTTCTACGAATCATAATATCCCACTCTCTGAAATTTCATTCAGCTTGGTGTTATAAATGAAGAGAACATGGTTGACAATCCCAGAGAACTCAGAAAGCAGCTCAAGCAAGTGAGAGCAGGAGATGTGGATGGGGTGATGGTGGATGTGTGGTGGGGGATTGTTGAAGGGAAGGGACCAAAGGAGTATGACTGGAGTGCTTATAGCCTATAGGACATTGTTTCAGATGGTGAAGGAAGAAGGGCTAAAGTTGCAGGCAATCATGTCCTTCCACCAGTGTGGTGGGAACATCGGGGACATGGACAATATCCCGTTGCCGAGATGGGTCCGCGATATCGGAGAGTGAGACCCAGACATATTCTACACCAACAGAAGGGGTACAAGGAATCCTGAGTATCTCAGCATTGGTGTGGATAACCAACCACTTTTTGGAGGGCGCACAGCGGTGGAGGTTTGAACGATTTATTATTTTCTTCTATAAGTGGTCATGTTTGCTTGCATTTATTTCTCTTGGTTTATTCTTTTCATTTTTTTTTCTTCTTTACTTTAGATATATTCATTCACTTATATTTACTTTACTTTTGCCTCACCAGAAAGAGGCCAGTCAGATGATAAGTTTCTAGGAACCTGATATATCCCCGGAGGGCCAGAGTGATGGAGTTGTTGTTTCTACTAGATGTTTAAGAATTCAATTGATTTTATGCTATTCTGCATCAATATACATGATCTTAACAAATACCATCTTTCAAAATTATATGATGTCAATGTATAAATCATGAAAATAAAAGGAAAACATCAGTAATAAGTTGATGTGCATTTGGTGAGAATTGGAGAAGAGCCAGGATAAAAAGAAACGAATATATTTGAATGGAAGATATGGAAAGAAAAAAGTGCATCTTAATTTAGTTAGCAGAATTCAGCAGATTCACAAGTCTAGAAAGTGGTAAATTTACATAAGAATCCACACGAAGTATAAAGAAATGCAGTTTCAAGACAAAAAAAAGGAATATCTAGATGCAATAAGCTGAATTCAACATACCACAGATAAGCTTAGAAAGTAGTAGAAGAATGTTTTGATGGAGTTGAAATAATGGGAAAAATGTTGCATACTTTGGACAGCTTTGTGGTTTTCAGGCTAATGTTGTTGTTTTTTTCTTTTTGTATCTACAGCTTTATATAGACTACATGAAGAGCTTCAGAGAGCACATGTCAAATTTCTTATATGCTGGTTTTGTAGCAGACATAGAGGTGGGACTCGGTCCTGCTGGTGAACTGAGGTACCCCTCCTATCCACGGAACCAGGGATGGGAGTTCCCCGGCATTGGAGAATTTCAGGCAATAAGAATTACCACTATAAATAACCCCTTTGTTTGGTATCACATTCCATAGGATCTAAGAAATCAAATTCATGAACTTTTGATGGCCCTATTTTTCTCCACAAATTTCTTTGTCTTACCACAACTACTCCAACGAACATCACAAGGACTTTCTGAAGTATCCATAAAATATTTAAGATTATCCCTGATATCGTAGATTGCTCCTATTTTCATAATTATAAATAAATGAATAAATTTTCTTACATCTTTTCCTTTCTGCTTCATACTTAGTACGTTTCTAGTATTTTTCATTTCCTTCTATTTGTTATGACAAAAGATGCAGCAATAGAAACAAAAAGAAAGAAAAAAATGACACACAAACCCAAAAATCATTAACTATAATAAAGAATATTACAATATCTCGTAATCCGCACCAAACAATCAAAAATCCAAAAACCCTACATCTTTTCTTTCAGACAATTTTTTTCTCAAAACACACCTATATTTATAGCCTAAAACAAAACCCTAAAAGAAATCCTAATCATCTAACATTTCTTAGCTGCCATGAAACTAATCATAATCTATTCTGAATTGAATACACACAAAATTTTTAGATACACTCATCTCCACAATGGCGCATCTTTATCCAATCCTCAATCACCAAAATTCCTTCCAAAAGAAACAAATTAACCATGATATGTTGATTAGAGATCTTTGTATCACGACCTCGTTCCGGTATAACGACAAAATAGACACGGATCGTTTGACTCATAATCTCAGCAATTCATCTCTCTCTCTTCGATTCCTTAGTTAATCGATGCGAAACTATAGGTTACTAAAGTTATCCCTCTCGCAAGTACAATCTTCCAACATAATCACCAAACACCAAAATCATAATAATAATAGTCAAACACCAAAATCATCAAACCTAAAAGTAGAATCTTCGTTACCATCAACAATAAAATCTCCATCATCACCATCAATAACAAATATTATCCAAACCAGAACATCAAGGGAAGAAAAAAAAATCAAGCAACTCCACCTTCAATGAAACTTAGACATGCATTTTTTCCCTTCATAATCCACCTTGCACGAAATTGTAGTCATCGTGGCCTTGGGACGATCATGATCACCTTTGGAGTTCATTCGCTCAACCATTATTGCATAATTACGCATCAAATATCGAATCCCGCTCTAATACTAGTTTGTTACGATAAAAGATACAACATTAGAAATCAAGAAAATAATTGAAAACCATACCCAAAAATCATTTAAGTGTCATAAAGAATATTACAATCCCTCGTTATCCTCCCCAAACGTTCAAAATCCCAAAACACTAGATATTTTCTCTCACAATTTTTTTTTTCTTCTAAAAAACTATGTTTGTAGCCTAAAACAAAACCCTAGAAGAAATCCTAATCATCTAATGTTTATTAACCACCAAGAAACTAATCCTAATCTATATATGATCTAAATATACAAAAACCTTTCTGATAAACTTGAACCAAATCCTAACACTTATGGTCTAAGTACTTCAAAAGTAATCCCCACATTGTTTTGTCATCAATTCCTCATCATGAGAACAATTGATTTGAAGTGAGAGAATGGATAAGGTTTGGGGTAGTCTAGTCGTCATTATACAATTATCCCCAAAGTTATTGAAGATACATTTCACATAATCCCATCTTCTCGACCGACCACAAATCCTTTCAATTTCAGCTTTTCCTATGTGGTAATTTATTTTTCCCAGCTGTAAATGCTATATTATCATACTATAATATGTATTTATGAAACATTATTATGATATAATCCAATTTTATCCAACAAATAAATGCTTATACTATAAAAAAATCTAACAGCTATATAACTTATATCATTATTTCAACAATACTACAAAAAAGGCTGAAGGATTTTTAACTCTAAACATTCTTACAGTGTTACGACAAATACCTCCGAGCAGATTTCAAAGAGGCTGCCACAAAGGCAGGACACCCAGAATGGGACTTGCCAGATGATGCGGGGACATACAACGACACACCTGATATGACCAATTTTTTTGGAGATAATGGGACATACCTTAAGGAAAAAGGAATCTTCTTCCTTACATGGTATTCCAACAAGTTGATAGAACATGGTGACCAGATTCTTGATGCAGCTAATCAAACTTTTCTAGGCTGCAATGTTAAGCTTGCAGCAAAGTTAAGTGGTTCGTCTATTGAGTTAATTCATACAAATATTTAATAGGTGTTTATTTGTACTGATATATCACTTACTTGAGTACCATAACAGGTTGCTGGAATACATTGGTGGTACAGGGTTGATAGTCATGCAGCAGAAGTCACTGCAGGATACTACAATTTGAATGACCGGGATGGCTACAGACCTATAGCGAGAATGCTTTCAAGGCACTATGCTATTCTTAACTTTACCTGTGTTGAGATGAGAAATATTGAGCAGATTGAAGAAGCTAAGAGTGCACCTGAAGAGCTTGTTAAACAGGTAAAAGACATTTCAAGTGGACTAAATGCTGAAATAATTATAATATGTAATGCCAAACTGTATTGACAGGTATTAAGTGCATGTTGGAGGGAGAAGATTGAGGTGGGATGTGAGAATGCACTTAGCCGGTATGACAGGCAGGCATATGAGCAAATACTGAAGAGTGTGAGGTCAAATGGAGTAAATCAAAGCGTTCCTCCAAAACTGAGAGTCTCAGCAATGACATATCTACGCCTATCAGATGAACTATTGAAGAGAAAAAACTTTAGGACCTTTAAGACATTTGTAAGAAAAATGCATGCGGACCAAGTAAGCCTCCCTCTTGAGTATATTCATCTGCTGGTATAAATATATAAATACATGGTGCTGTTATTGACACTCTTAAAATGTCATCCTGCACTCATCTTTAATTTTCTATCATTCAAATTCCAAATGTACCATGCATTATATTTGACATCAATTTGTGCATGCATTGAGGGACGACTGCAGGATGACATTTTAGGAGTGCCAATAATGTTAATGCAGGGACATATATTTGGAATTTGAATGATATAAAATTAAAGATGAGTGCAGGATGACATTTTAGGAGTGCCAATAACGACATCCTAAATATATAATCATTATAGAAGATATGCAGATACCACCATATTCTCAGATAGGGAATGGATCATGCTGAGTTTATAGTCAAATATGACATAGCAAGAGGGTCTAATTTCCTATTAACTGTTAACTATAGGGGTCTTTTCCACTCAACGTTCTCTTAACAAGTTTTAGTTGAAGTAACCATGGGAACTGAAAGATGGATGAACTTGGAAGAAAAAATGACGAACAACTTAGATGTTAGGTGCTGCCAAAATATTGATACAACTCACTTTAAAGCTCCTCAAAAGGAACACTATTCAGGTTTAATCAGCATGTCAAATATTGTTTTCAGGGTAAAGTGCATTTAAACCCTTCTTAGAGTTGCCTCGTTCGCAAAATAAGACCTTTTAGAAAACTTAAGCAGTTTGCACCTCCCGCAAACCCTGTTTTGCGCAGAATACCCCTTTCCGTCAATTTGACGTTAGAACAGCAGTTAGAGGCCATTTTTTGGATTTAAAAAAAAAGTGTACTTCCCAAAATACCCCTAATGCTTACATTTGGCTGTTGGCTCTCTTTCATTCTCTATGTATAAGACAATGTTTGTTTGAAACATAAAACCTAAACTTTATATTTGTTAAAAGTTCAGGACTAAATTTAAAAAAAGTGCAACTTCCCAAAATGTAGAATTAATAAATAAATAATTACGATAATAGTCATGACTAATAAATAATTACGATACAAGTTCAGGACTAATCGGACATTTGTTAAAAGATTTTTTTTTTCCAGAAAAAATTTAAGATGAAAACCTACTATTTAGATTATAAACATTTATTTTTGAAAATGACGTCAAGCATGAGAATTGATTTTTGTTTAATAATCATTTTAATATTTTGTTTTTTGTTTCCATTTTAATAGTTCTTATTTCATATTTTTTTTCTTCATATTTTTAATAATCTTTTCTAGAATTAATAAATAAATAATTACGATAATAGTCATGACTAATAAATAATTACGATACAAGTTCAGGACTAACCGGACATTTGTTAAAAGATTTTTTTTTCCAGAAAAAATTTAAGATGAAAACCTACTATTTAGATTATAAACATTTATTTTCGAAAATGACGTCAAGCATGAGAATTGATTTTTGTTTACTAATCTTTTTAATATTTTATTTTTTGTTTCCATTTTTTTAGTTCTTATTTCATATTTTTTTTCATCTTTTTAATAATCTTTTCTAGAATTAATAAATAAATAATTACGATAATAGTCATGACTAATAAATAATTACGATACAAGTTCAGGACTAACCGGACATTTGTTAAAAGATTTTTTTTTCCAGAAAAAATTTAAGATGAAAACCTACTATTTAGATTATAAACATTTATTTTCGAAAATGACGTCAAGCATGAGAATTGATTTTTGTTTAATAATCTTTTTAATATTTTGTTTTTTTTTCCATTTTTTTAGTTCTTATTTCATATTTTTTTTTCATCTTTTTAATAATCTTTTCTAGTTTTTTAAGAGTGACTTTTATTTTCAAATTTGTATAGTTTTTGTTTTTGTCTTTTTTCATTGTTTAAGATTGATCCTCATTTTTTGGTTTTTTGGAATATTTTGTCTATTTTTATTTTTTCCATATTTTAATAGTATTTTTTGTTTTTTATTTGTTTTTTTTTCCAATTTTTCATCATTTCTATTTTTTAAGAATTGATTTTTTTTGTATTTATCAGTTTTATTTTTCCCAAAAATATTTATATATTTGTTAAATAAAAAATAATTTATGACAAAATAATTTTAAATAATACTTATCCATTTTTTGACGAAACTAACCGTTTTTAACAAGTTAATACTAATTAAAATAATTTTAATAAATAATTTTACTAGCAAAGACCATTTTTCCTTTGTTAATATTTATCCACTTTTTAACAAGTATTTTTGCGTAACCGTTTTTAACAAAATAATTTTAGAACTAACCGTTTTTAACAAGTTAATATTAGATAGCCCAGGGGTAAAATGGTCAAAACAACCCCATTTTAACACCCGTAAACAGAAAAGTTAACGGAGGGGATGATTTGAGCATTTTCGTATCTTGTTGGATTTTTTCGGATCAGCGAGTCTTTATTTGCATTTTCGTGCATCTAAGGAGGGTTTAAATGCACTTTACCCTTGTTTTCAGGATTATTGTCCAGATCCTGAGAAGTATTTCAATCCCATGAAGCCCTTGGCAAGATCAAAACCAAAAATCTCAATTGAGGATCTTCTAGAAGCAACAAAACCGATAGAGCCATTCCGATTTGATGCGGAGCCAAGTATGCCAGTGGATGGCAAATTTGCTGATTTTGTAGACAAAATTCTGGATAGAATAACTTCTATATTGAATTAAGGTGGGCTCTTTTCAAGAATTCTGAGTAGCAAGCATCTCCAGAAGACCAAGTTATTCACAAAAGAGTTCTGTTGATAGCAGGGCGTGCAACTCGGCAGTGATAGAGCTAAAAAAATATTGAACCATGTTACACAAGGATCAAATTCTTTGAAGGAGTTTAGAAGAGTCTATTGAGGAGTTAACCCTGTCGCTCCCCTCACCCTTGTATTTTTTTTTCTTTTGCTTCTTATGCTTATGACATGATCATGCTTAAGCTTGTGTGTATATTTATGTAATTTAATGGCATGTCCATCACCCTCATTCTCCCCCAAGATGGGGGAGGGGGAACAAAAATCGTCCATCAAGTATCACCATGAAATGGTAGACCAAGAATTAGCAAGGACTTCATATGATGGTAACATCAGTGCAATTTTAAATACTTGGATCTATCCTATTTGAGTGAATATTGACTAAATGACATGTTAAGATAAATTTAGACAATTAGGACAGACATTTTGATAGGAGCTTGTTCATTTTTCTTCAATCAAAAGAGAAGTATCGAGCATAAGATATAAAATAGAAATGGTGAAACTATGATACAACTTAAAGCACACGATAACCTGCATATACTTTTTTTTGTTCATACTAACCAATTTGGCAGGAAACACATTGTGAAAATTCAAGTCATGATGTCAAAAAGAATTAATTTCAGATAATGGATAAATAAAGAAAATCTACCTGCCATGGTCACCAAAAATCACGACGTAGACAGGAGCCACCGAGAAAGTGATGGAACCAATGGCATCCCTCACAGCAATTTCTCAGCCGACAAGCTTAGAGATATGTTTAGTCACCACATGTAGCAATCTTCACACATGTGGAGGTTCTTTGTGATCCTCATGCTCGTTCCATGATAAGTTATTAGAAGAGAAAAAGCAATTTCCACCGACTCCATAGCTTCTTCTCCTTCATATCATCATCGACATCCCATAACACTGAGCTAGTATCTGGAATGGAGTATAACCAGGTTCCTTCAATTACTGTCTTAACT
This sequence comes from Iris pallida, assembly GCA_029216955.1. Taxonomy (NCBI): domain Eukaryota; kingdom Viridiplantae; phylum Streptophyta; class Magnoliopsida; order Asparagales; family Iridaceae; genus Iris; species Iris pallida. Next base: position 13,374,775 of record JANAVB010025999.1, on the reverse strand, counting down.
ATTCACCTCGCAATATTCACTTGGACTGGGAGTGTGACTTATCTACCATCAGAAAACTATGGATTGCAATATCCAACTGAACAAAACTGCCTCACTGCAGCCTTCGCCCTTCGCTGCATACTCCCATCTTTTCTCCTTTCCATAAATATTGGAGAGGGCTACATAAACTCCAAGGTACTTGGGCTTAGATTCAAAATCATACGTAGCAGCAAGCTCAACAATACAATGGACGCGGCAGGCAGAAAGTGGTGCAGCCCACGACTCAACAGCAGGTTTCACTTCTGTATGCACGATGAATCGGCACGCTTCGTCAAAATGCTCCTGAAACCATAGCAATCCAAAATGCTCATCGGCATATCAGCGAAAACTTGACGAGAATAACCACATTGTCACATTGACCCCTACATCAAGCCCCCTTTTGGCCAGGTAAGCATGAAGACACAGCCCCTCTCGCTCATCTTTTCTTCAAACAATCCCTTCCCACCAATTACAAAGTTAGTGCATTCATCAAATAGAGTCCATTAAATTCTCTACTCCTAGGAAGAATGTAAGCATGAATTTCCTACGAGCTGCAGCCTGGCAAAAAAAACGAAGAAGGGCCACAAGATCGAATCTTTCTTCGCTCTCAATCACACCACCAAACAATCAGAGAGAGAGCCTCGTAGAATCCCCCCATTCATCGCGCGACCCCGGCCGAAACCATCGTGTGTCGTGTCGGGCAACTTATCAAACACCTCCCAGGCAAACAGGCTACCTCTCCGAATTTCCGAGCAAACCGATACGAGCGAAACCGACATCGACACGTGTCCCGCCGATCCTACCGGTTCTGACGAGCTAACACATCGCCACCCACACGGAGCACAGACGCTCCGAAAACCGGTGCCATGTCCACGTCGCACTGTGCGTCAGACGTATTGAACACCACAGGGGACAGCCACTGTGGCGGTGCCCGTGTCAACATATTGTATCGTGTCCGTGTCCACAAACATAGACACTGGAGAGTTGGCGGGAAGTTTGAAAGAGTTCAATTTTGGAGAGAGAGAGAGAGACAGAGAGAGGAACACTAGAAAAAATGGGTGTTGTTTTGTTAGGGGATGATATGATGTGGGTTTTATGTTTAGTCCCACATCGGAAAGGAGTGAGAGGGGGAGGGACGTGCGGGGCTATAAAAGAGAGGTGGGGTGGGAGCTTATAGACTATCTTTGCGCTTGGGGCAATGACGCAGGCAGTGAGGTTTTAACCGAGTCGCGTCAATTGCTGGTTGAAAACTATTTCCAAACCCCCTCTTTGGCACTGGGCTTGACCTGGTGCCTCAGAGAATTTCTGGAAGGGATCCCTTAACAGGGCAAGCCCAACAAATCAAAATTCCAAATTTTTTCTAAAATATGATATTAAAAGTAGTCATAGCTATGTTCACTAAAATATTTGTTTTTCTCCTACTAGAAACTTAAAGACTATTATTTTACTGTGAAGAAAATGATTTTACTGTAAAGAAAATAATATTACTGTAAAATTAAAAAAAGTATTTACTGTAAAGAAGATTCAAAATCGTCTTAGATATGTCTACTAAATACTGTTTTTTTTTCCTAGTAAAACTTAAAAAACTATTGTCTTTAAAAAGTTAAACACATTTTTTTCCCCTAGTAAAAACTTAAAAAACTATTATTATTTTCCTAGGTAAAACTTAAAAACTATTATTATTTTCCAAGTAAAAACTTAAAACAACTATAATTTTTTTCCTAGTAAAAACCTTATAAACTACTATTTTTTTTAGGCTTAATTGCAATTTGATACCCTCAATTATGTCGATTTTTTAAGTTGATACCCTAAACTTTTTTATTCGACTACTTGATACCATCAACTATTATATATTTTCAACTTCATACCCTAAAATTAAAAAAATCCAAAACTACCCCTGCCCTCTTCCCTCACCCCCCTTCCACCCACCCGACCCCACCCCTTCCGCCTCCCCCCCAACACCGGCCCAGCGCACCACCCCGGAGGGGGGTAGTCGTGGACTTCCTGTGGGTATTGTGAGTACACAATACCGCCATCAAACCGACACCCCACATGCTAGTGCCTTCTGCTCATACTCACCCCCATCCCCTAGCTGAGAACTCTCATATCTCCATCTCTATTTTCTCTTTAAACTTCTTCCTCTCCTTGCAGTTTCCTCCCCTCCTCCACACATCATCTTCTTCCTCATCACCATCGTCGTCCTATCATTACCAGAGCAAACGCCAGTTGAGGAAGAGACCCCACAGCCCAAAGCATCAGTTGAGGCGGAGACCCCATGCCAACGCCATCGACGCGTGGTCCTAAGCTCGGCGAACCCGGCACATCCCACTAATGCGACGCGAGGGGGGCAGCTGGGGGGGTGGTAGGGGGTGGGGGGGGGGGGGGGGTGGGGTTGCACGGCCGGAGGGAGGCTGGGCCGTGGTGGCTGGAGGGGGTGCGAAGGGGATGGGTCGGTTGGGGGTAGTTTTTAGTTTTGAGCAGGGGCATTATTGTCCAAAAAAAATTTAGGGTATCAAGTTGTACCAAAAAAAAGTTTAGGGTATTAAGTTGAAAAAAGGAATAGTTGAGGGTATCAAGTTGCAATTAAGCCTTTTTTTTATCTTAGTAAAAGCTTAAAAATTGTTATTTTTTCCATAGTAAAAACTTAAAAACTATCATTTGTTGCACGTTCATATATACTAATAATTTTAGTTTAGATTAAATGTATACTACTATATAATAAGAAAATAAGTTGAGGTTTTATTGTAGAAGTTTTATTTCAAAAGTTTACGAATTAAATTGTTTATTAAATTTAATACATTTGTAGGTAATTACGTATATAAAAAGGTTAAATGGGGCTATTGTTTGTTCTTCTAAAACTAGTAAAATACATAAGAAATGATTGTTTGTTATTCACAAGTAAATAAGAATACGTATAATGTACAGACACACTTGCATGAATACTAGTTGTTCTAGCTTTGAAAATAATAGTGGTAGTTAATTTTATAGTGTAATATGATTCACAATGAAATATAGAAGTAAAGTTCTTATTTCTTTTTGTGTATTATTTTTATTTTAGAAAAAAATAAATCAACACATAATTATGCCAAGGATTTAGTTTTTATTTCGATTATTTATAAGGGCACAACAAAAATTGATCAGGGGCTAGCCATATTCTGGCAGTCCTAGTAGCATTATGGACTGCCACATTTTCTGGCAGTCTATCTCGTGTTTGACTGGACTGCCACATTTTCTGGCAGTCCATAAAGTATCTAGGACTGCCAGAAATTGTGGCAGTTCTGGACTACCAGAAATTGGCTAACCCTGATCAACTTTTGTTGTGCCCTTATAAATAATCTTTATTTCTAAGTTTTAGTTTAGAGGTTGTCTTGGATAAAAGGATGGGTGGTGTGAAGCATGTTTATTTTCTATGTAAGTTCATATTTTGGGACAATTTTTGAAAGAGCATTTTGCTTCTGTATTTCAGAAGCATTAGCAATGTCAAAGCTGGCCTTATATATCCACATATCGAGTATCTAGTTAGATTTTGGTTTGAGTTCATATTGAATCATGAAATTTAGCTACATTTGCGTAAAAAAAGACATTAAAATTTATAATTCATACATTAGTATTAACAAAGGAACGGAATCATGAATCAAAATTAAATGATGAGAAGGCCAAGAACATAATAACATATTCTTGCATAATTCTAGAGGATGTATACACTTATTTCGAAACTTTGAAAATTAATACTAAAATTTTATACCAGAAGTTTTCAAAGTTTTCATAAATTAACTAGGAGGTGGCGATTGCTTAGTGCTTACCTCAGACCATAAGATGGGTATGGCCCGGATGAAACCTAGGGTTGGGTCGGGTTGGGGTGGTGTTCTATGGATCGAAATAACAGCCCTAGTCTTAGGACATGAAGATTTCTTAAATTGAGTTTCTATCATACTTTGGCATTGTAATTTAAAAAAATTATACCTTAGTTGGAATCTTCTACATAGAAATTGTCTATACAAAAAATATTCTCCAATGGTTCTCAATTTCTCCTATATAATTTCTCCTATATGACAATAAATAAATGGATCAACTTAATAAAATGGGACACAATATTAATTGGTATAAGAAAGAGAATTTCTATGAGAGTTTCTACATGTAGACCCTCATAGAAACTCTCTATTCTACATCACTGTTACAGATAAAATTGAGATAGAAACTACCATTGGGTGGTTTTTTTCTTTTCTAAATTGGATTTCTAACAAAAAAAAATAGGAGAGATTGAAACCCCCATTAGAGATGACCTTATAATTATACAGGTGCCAACTTTTTTTCTCAGATCTTTCTCTACATGGGAAATGCTATGCTTACAACCAATTTTGGTTATAAGATTTACAACCGCCTACGTGACATCCATTGATTTGGGGAGAAGGGAGACCGGGTGGGACCATGTTAGCAGCGGATGGATGTGGGTTGTAAGAAAATTGTAAATATTTGATAGTAAACTTAGTATTTTCCTTCTCTACACATATAGTTTCAATTTCAAAAAAAAAAAATCTTAATAAATAGTTTCACAATGGGATATTATTTGAATGGCCAGTAACCTCCAATAACTCATCTCCATAAAAACAATGTTAACAAACCCAACACAACCTTACACTACAACAGCCCTGCATGCATAACCTATCCATGGCTACTACCGCCATGTCCAACCTCAATGGCCCTTCCCAAATCTTCTCCTCTCCACTGACAAAGCCACTCCATACCAGAAGAAGACCAACAACTCACTGCTCCCCAAAGTGCTCAACAGTCCCCCAACAGCCTCAGCCTCAGCCCAGCGGCAGCACCCCGACCATCGCCCGAAGGGCTTCTGTCGGCCTCGCCGCCGTCACCGCCCTCCTGAACCGGCTCCCGCCGCTCCACGCCGAAGAGGAGAACAACGGGTTTTGGCTGACCGGTCCGCTGCCGGTCCCGACTGTCGCGAACAGTAAGCAGAGTTTCTCTACTCTTCAGTTAACCAAGGTTCGCAATATCGATATTGAAATCGTTATCGAATCCTTACTATGAGTATCGGTGCAGTGTCGGTGGTTTCGAATCAAATTATCGGATATTTTTTGGTATTAGAAAAGAAATAATTATTAATAAATTATAAAACTTTTAGAAAGAAAAAAATATTTATACTTTTAGACATAATTATTTCATGTGTTGTTTCTTGTTAATTTTATAGTTAAATGAAAAAGTAGTCAACTTTGCTGCGATAGATAAGTTTTCTTCGTTTACATATTTGTACAACCATACTATGCTTTTATACCATAGTTGATTGATATTTTCTATTCAAATTTATACCGAATTGACTGGAAAAGAAAGATTCTCATTATTGGAATCGGTCAGTATCCTTGTTAGCAATTCGGCAAACGGAAAAAATTCGCGACGACAAAAGTACAAGTATAAATCGGCTCAGTGGAAATAAAATACGTTCAAAAATTCGAAAAATAAAAATATTGAGGTTAGAAATTTCACATTCTTAAATATGTTGTCAAATTTGGTTAATTAAACAGGTGCTCAGCACGTTTTTTGTGCCAAAATTTTAGTAATTTATACGAAACACGTTTAAAACTCCGCATGTTTAAAATTTATGTACTGATTTAGATATGTCAAAAGTACGTAAGTATTATACGTTTATGAAAGATACGAAAAAATTCACGTATAATACAAGTTTTATTCGGGTGATTGCTAATAAGGGTCAGTATCAAATATCGGTCAATATTGTAAACAATGTTGTTAACATGGTATCAGAACCACCACCACCCAAGTTGATGTATCATCTTGCGCGCACAAAAAAATATTATACCTCTGAGTGAATCTGGTCTTGTTTTTTTTTTTTTTGCTTCAGAGATCGCTAATGAAGAGACAGGAACTCGTTCTTTCGTGAGGAACGGGATCTACGTAGCGAACATCGGTCCGGAGATGAGCGCGTTCAGGCTGAAGCACTACGCGTTCGACCTGCTGGGGCTGGGGGACCTGCTGGGACAAGACGCGTTCAACTACGTCAGGAAGTACCTCTGCCTCAAGTCCACAGTCATGTACTTCGACTTCGACAAGGTCATCTCCGCAGCACCGGACGAGCAGAAGCAGCCGCTCCTCGAGCTCGCCAACAGACTGTTCGACCGCATCGAAAAGGTACGAACAAAAATTAGATCGAATCCGAACATAAATACAAGCAATCAGAATTCATAACTACAGCTTCTGTGTGTTCTCGCTCGGATCCGCAGCTCGAGGATGCAGTGAAGAAGAAGAGCGATCCCCTGACCAGATCCTGCTACGACGATACAACCCCTGTTCTCAAGGAAGTGATGGCCAGATTTGCGTAGACATACGAGTGTAATATCTGTGCTTCTGGTAACATCTGTAGATTCAAACATAACTTAAACGATTGAAACAATCAGTCACTTCTGACAGATTTTTTCTAATTTCTTACACAAATGCTTTCCTATAACAAGGGTGGCAAAGAATAGCCTGTTGTTACAAATGCGGTTCAAGAATAGCCCTCTGTCAAAATGTCTTGAACAATATCACCTCCCTACTATACATATAACACAATCTATGGGTCCTATATGACCAGATCGCGAACCTTGCTTTTAACCGTAGCTCAGTCTCGATTCTGCTCGGGTCAGAGACTGGCGTCGAGAGGACCCTATCTCACATGAATTAACCCCGGTGGCAAACTGAAGCGAACAGAAAGATTCTGCCGAGGAGGATGCTTCGGGAGAAATGTTGACAAACATCAGGGTTTTAGAATCTTTTCCGAGGCATGGCTACAAAATCATAAACAATGAGCTATCTATCAGATAATAAAGAGAACATTATAAAAAAAAAAAAAAATTCTTTTAAAACCACAAGATATTACCTGAAGAATGTGTGTTAACTTGGAGTTCCTATAGGGTATATGGTCTTTTTTATTTGTGAGAGCACATATAACATCACGCAAGGCGGACAAACTTTTATTAATTGCCTGAATTCGAACAACCAACAAGACTGAAATAATTAGCAAACAACATCCATTTAAGATGATAAATAAGAACATCCATTAGTGAAGACCAATCACCTGCGTTTCTTTAAGGCGATCCCCTGTTGAGCCACTTTTACTGAGACGCTCACTGCCAGCAAGATCGATTAGGTTAAGCACTCCCTGGACCTGTTGCTCTGTTTTCTGGAAAGAGTAGCAATCCATCAATTTGCATGAATGACATACTAGTCAAATAAACAGAAGATACCAACCCACCTCGTTTACTCCATATATCCGTAAAGTGAACACAAAATGGCTTCTTGATGATTGTTCATTCATTTGTGTCCAGCCAACAGATCTAAGAAGACAAAGGAAACAAGAATTTTGTTATATCTAGGACACCAAGAAAATGAAAAATGGAATTCACAATAGCATAGTTAGGACTTAGGATAAAGTAGTTTACTTTTTTGAGATCTAGGAAGCACGGAAATTGCGAAATTGATGTCATGTCAATGTTGCAGTCGTGTCGGACACATATCAGACGTGACACTCAAAAATATACAAGAACAGGCGAAATCAATGGCATGTCCGTGTCCCCGTATCCATATCATGTTGCATCATATTCTTCGTGTCCGTGCAACATAGTTTTAGATAAAGGGTAAAACAATTGCATATTTTCATATCAAACATATACTACGTAATGTATCAATTAAGGCTTGTTGATCATAATTTATAAGTCAGGATAAGTAATATTCATATTCAGTGGAGACTGCATTGAATAGAAATTGAAGAAGATATCAGTCACTAAAGAATATTTAGTCATTATCTTAAAGTATATAATATATCTGCTACATCAACAAGAGTTGATGGCTAATAGTTCAAAATCTACAAACTGAACGGAGAAAATTCATCACATCACAAGAGAACTTAATAGATGCCTACTTTGGAACCAATGTCTTCAACAGTATTATGGCTCGATCAATCAAAATCTTCAAAGCATGGACATACATATAGGTAACCTGCACGACCACATGAATCCATCTACATTCAGCTCTAATAAGGACCATTTCCTAGGTTACATTAGCAAGTTCAACTTCGAAACAGCTTCAGTGCACGTTTATTTTACCCTCAACCCCCATGAATCGTCAAATTGTGTACTCAAGTTAGCTGTATTCAAGAGCAGGAGACTGATGCTTGCTTATTTCCTTATCGGGTTTGGGCACGATTTAGGGATTACTTTAAGTGATATGCGAGCAACACATTCACATTTGTAGTTCGTAAGTGATCCTTATAAAAAGACTTGGAAAAGAAAAGAGGAAGGGGGAAAAAAGGAAAAGAAAGAAGGGTTCCTAGAGTCAATATCGTGGAGGTCAAGAAATCATTTCCATGATAACTTAGATGTCTACAATGAACATCTATCGTCAACTTTGGGTGGAAGGTTCTCGGTGGTTGGATTAGTGCTCCAGAGTTAGCAAGATAACCCATGTGTCCCCTCAAGCTCCAAATTAGGGCTTGCAAAGAAGTAGTGTATTATCACTTCCTGTGATATTGGATTTCTGCCGCACTTACCTGTGGTTCTTTCAATTTAATACCACTTTGTGTGCTTTATATTGTTGCTTGTTAGTTTGTGGATTCCGCTTGACCTTGGTTATTTATACTTTACATTGTGCTGAGATATAATGCGGGAATCCATGTGGCCTTTTTCTCAAAAGTACTTTCAGTACATACTATAAAGCGTAACAAGGGTAAACATGACACATTGACATAATATATATCTTAAAAAGGAAAGAAACAATGCGGCAAGCAGAAAGCAGAAAAAAGACTTTCATAATTCAGAAATTATGAACATTAAATTGTATTAAGAATTTAACTACATTATAAAGTTGTAAACAAGATAAGTCATCAAAATTTCCATACATTAGTAATGCCTTTGCCTGCGAAATAGGTCTAAGTTCATCTTAATTCCCCCAACAAAAAACCAACAAGGTCATGTAAGCATATACTACGATTTATATTCCTATTCAAACTATTGTTTTTATGTCCTTAGTTTCCCTTTAATCTGAAAATGACATATTTACTCTGTTTGTGCAACCAAAGGAATGTCACTTTGACATATGTGTTTGAGAAGGTGTGAGGAATATCCTAAAAATATAATGCAAGACTGTAGAACCATTTGACAAATTTCAGACATGACCAAGGACCATTTGACAAATTTCAGACATGACCAAGGACCATTTGACAAATTTCAGACATGATTTAGTTAGCCATGACAAAACCATCCGGGTTACATAGATCAAAGCCGGCTGTAAGTATCACAGGTTACTTTAATTAGCCACAAAAATTGTTTCTTGATATAAAAGGCATAGCAGATCCTCAAACACGGTTATCAATGTTTTTTGACATCATTTTAGCAGATAGTTCAGAAACACTGTAAAAAAATTATGGTTAGGAGCTTTAGGCTTCTCTAATTAATTTGCAGGAATATATAACCCAAACAAGCAAGCAATGTCCCACACCCATTTTTCAAGACCTAATTCCTTGAAGCATGCCAAACTGCCAGCATGGATGCAAAATGACTGAATGGTGATATTGAGTAACAGTGCTGGCAGGAAGATTTACTAGTGTAGTGACAAATTTAAGTGTTCCTTCAGACTTGCATTCTATAAAGTATTGATAGCCTCAATGCATGCTAGCCGCCTTTAGAATTACAAATGCCCTAGTGTTGTACCCAGCTCTAGCAGATTAGGATGTGAGATCATGATCAAATCAACATAAAAGAACTGCCAAATAATTTGACCAAAGCGTAAAAAAGATACTAGCAATCAAATAAGCACGATTCAGTCGGCCCAAAGCATGAGGGTTTAAAAGGAATCAACTCACACAGTCACCACCCCCAAATTTCATCAGCTCAAAATTGAAAACAGTTGAGAGTAGTATGTATTATTAGGCATTAATTCTTTCGTACCTCAGTAATTGACGTCTGGTGGTTGTAAAGCATGAAGTGAACCAGTGATACAAATGGTTGTTAAACTTGTTCATTTGATCTACTTCAGTTCCCGAATTGCATTCAGTCTCCATATAGAAAGAAATTGCTAGTTATGTATCAATGCTGAAGTATTCCAAAGCGCTATTTGCCATTTTCCTTCTAATTTTGAGGTTTCATGTTTCCCCTCAACACACATGCATGATTCATTTTTATTTTTTAACTTTTCAACTTGTTCCAGTTGAGGTAGCAATTGGCAAATGCTCAAACTAAAACATCATAAATTAAACCTGTGCAATTGCCCATAATATCAATTCTCAAGCCTTAAACCTAGTCAACATCATTATCATATCTTTCACAATATCAGATCAACGAAAACTAGACAACATCAGTGAATATGAGTAATAACCATAAAGATGAAATGAGAAAGATAATGAACGAATAGATTCTATGATACTACTTCTCAGAAAAATTACAGGGTCAAGAATTAAACTTAACCTTTTGCATGGAAATGGACACATCCAACAAGAAAGAGACTGGCAAAGACAAACAATTTTGGTGGGTCCCAGTGTGTCCTGGAGGACAACACCAAATATGGAGATAGTAGACTTTGACTGAAAAAAAATGTTTGTCCAATGTTCAACAAGATTCACCTGCTTTGTGCTGCTTGCTGAAGGAGAAAGGAAACCTCATTGATGCTGCAGACATCCACAACAGTTAGCCCAGGCACATACGAGTTACTGTTAGCATCATGTCTGATATCTAGACTGCCAGAGTTACTACTTGATAACAAATCACGAATTGTTTCATTGTAAATTTCCAACATTGATGCCTGCATATGGTAAAAAAGAAATAGTGACCAAATCATACATAGGAATTACTCATCCACATAAATATAATCACATACATGATAGACAACCTGCATTTTGTACTTCCAGCCCTGAGAAAGTTTAGATTGGCTTGTTTCAAAAATTTGTTCCAAGGACCGAGGTATTAGGCCTCTTTTTTCTGTTGTGCCCATCATAGTGTATGTTTTACCAGAACCTGTCTGGCCATAAGCAAAGATGCAGACCTGGTAGAAATATATTTTTAATCCAATGATCATAAGAGTAGAAAATAAGAATCATAAGAATAGCACTAACACTTGAAATACTAGGCGTACAGACTAAAGCATAAGTGAAAGATCCAAAATTAAATGGATATGCATGCAAAGGAACCACTAGAGCAGAACAAAAAGATTAGAGGAGAGGCAATACTGTCACTATATTTCTATATAATGGATACAAATTCAAAATCAAATAATGAGTTGCTCAAAGTGCAAGAAGTCACTTAAGTTTAAAATAAAATAATAAAATAAATAGCAATTGATAGTTGGGAGTAGCAGTTTTCATGATTAACCGAAAATACGGTTAACCGACCGAACAGACCATCAGATCGGTCGGTCGGTTGGGTTATGAAATTTTAATTTTTTTTTTATGTCGGGGCAGTCACGATTTCCAACTTGAATTAACTGACAATTAACCAATCGACACTAATACCTAGTAGAAATTATTTTAATTATTTTTATATTTGTTAGTTTATGTAAACTATCAAGGAAAAGATGACTTTCTGTAGTTACATTTGGGCCAACATTTTTAATAACTGTAAGTCTTGTAAAGTAGAATTTAGGCCTAGAAAGATTGTGCAATAATATTATATTGTTCATATAAAGTTTTTTATTTCACTCAAATGTTAAATAGGAAAAAGGGGACCATTCCAAGGATTCAAATAGAAGCTAAAGTTTGAGATGTAGAATTGGACAGAACATATAGGTCGAATCACCTTATAACCATCAAGTGCACTCTGCACTAGCTGTGAGATTTCAATAAAAATATCTTCTTGGGAAGCTTCAGGGTTGAATACTTTATCATATGTGAAGGCAATATTTTTTGCTGTTAACATTAATGAAAATCAACAATTAGTCTTGTACAAAGCAGCTAATGGAAGAAACAAGTTATGAGATATAGAAAGGTAAAAACCTTACAATTATGCATCAACTCAATGCCACGCCCACGAACTTCCATGGTTGTGGGAAAAGAAATAACCACACCTTCTTTGCTGTTACAAGCACTCTCTGATAAACTAGGTCGCACTCTACAAAAGACTCGGATATTTCCTTTTAGCTCCTGTAAAACAAGTATGAGTTTGGCGATTCTTCATTGGAACATGAAATGTGCCACGAGGAAGATTGATACCATAACAGTGTTGTGCATTTCTTTCCGTATGTTTTCAGCTTCCAAAAGTTCACACTCTGCATCTGCAAGACGGGTTTGCAACGTTTTCATAGTAATTTTCTGTTCTTCATTCTCCAACATCGTCCGCATGGCTGTTAAATCAATCATCTACACGAGAAAAGAATCTTTGTATTGTTATTAATAGTGTAATTTTAAACTCCAAACATATTGAAGGATGGTGCACAAATGTTTTGAACAAAATCCAAGAGACAATGATATTAAAAGTAAGTAGTATCTTCCTTTAGAAATCAGTTATTAACTGCAAACAATTCCTCCCTAAACAAGTTAGCTAGCTACTCGCCAATGTGAAAATGAAACGACCCAACAGAATAATATAACTTATACTGTGAAATTGATAATTCAATCTTTACAAGGTATAAAATGTTGACTTTCATTGAAGGTCAAACATATTTTGTCTAGACAAAACATGAAATGGGAACACTTCGGTCTGGCTTGCAAATAACAAGAAAACATATTAACTAAGCAAACAAAGCCAACTTTTATTTCACAGTTTTCAGTATCTGTGCTTTTTAGCTATATCATGAGATAAACAATGAAAAGGGGCAATTATGCAACTTTCCAGTTGCAATGAAATTCTAATTATTCTTGTTCATTTCCACTTTATTATATAGTTATTAAAATCAGCATACAAGTAATGTACTAGTCTAGTCTCAATAAACTTACCAGATGATGGGACAAGGAGGATTAGTGCGACCAAAAAATCCTACCAAGGGCGAATCTTAATTTCACCTAGTTATAAATTTTGTATTTCTCCTGTAAACTATTGTATCAACAACTAGGCATCAAGTACTTGAGCCAACTTTTGCAACTTTGTTACCTAGTCCTAAAAAATGTGGTCTAGAATGCAAGCAAGATCTTGTTGAATTTGATCATTAGCCCACAGTCTAAGAGTTCATAAATGCATTTACTTAGTCCAGTTCAAATGCCAAAAACTAATAACTTCTGAAAATCGAAACCGCATAGTTAGCAAGATAGTAGCACCCACCCAAGTTTACATCGGGATCATGTGAGTTTTTCATAAAATTGTAGTATTAAATGTTTTTGTTATGGGTAGATCTCAAATCTTACCTAAAGATTATGAGCTAGATCTAAATAATAGGATTTAGCTAAATAAGAAGATATGTCTTCTACTCGATTGTAACTAATTGCCTTTTACATTTTTAGAGACGCTCAATATTCTATTTTATTTTTTGACTATAGAGAAGAATCTTATGAAATAATTTAGGAATTGACCACAGAACCATGGTGATATATATCGCTAATAGGTCACTGACATTAAGAAAAATAACAGTACAAGTACAATAATATGAATAAGCACCAAATATAGTTCATTATGTTGCACAGACACAAATATGACATGACACGCTATGGACACAGACACAACACCTATATTGGCGTGTCCTAGTTTATTTTGGAGTGACCGGGTTGTGCCTAATACGTGTCCAACAATACAGCCCACTTTTTTTTAGTGTCTTTAATTCCTACATAGTTCACTATATTTAGAATTGACATGCAATCCCAATGCATAAATACAAGAAACGTCCAATGAGTCGAAAAAATTATTTAGATGGTTGATTTAAATAAAACGAAAACGATATTTGGCCCACCGCGGGGGGTTGACCGCACTGGCCCGCGCAGCGGCCAGCCATTGCGCCCCTAGCATGGGCCCACCCCGGGCCGGAGACCAATGGCTGCGCGCCGCGTGGCGACGGGCCGGTGCGGTCACCCCCCAGCGGCGGGCAACGTAGCAGCGTTGTAAATAAAATCATCTATTTAACCTTTAATTTCTCCTTTGCAGTTCCAAGTTCATCCTGCAGTGTCTGTATTATCTCTCTCTGAGAATTGCATGTATCCTGCAAGTTATTGCATAAAATAGTTAGTTAGACTATCTTAGGAACAATCTTCAAGTTGAGGTAACAAACAAACAAATCATGAGAGTGTCAGTTTCTATTTGTTATCATTCACCTCCATTTCCTTTGCAGCCTTCTCAGAAAGTTCCTTATAATTAGAAAGCTCACAGATCAAACTTTCTATTTGGGCTAATTGATGATCACGATAATCTCTTGTTTGTTGTAGGTCAATTGTAAGCCTATCTATTTCCTTCTGTAAGTCATCTTTCTGTTTGATAGATTCCAGATGCAACGCCTGGGACAATAAATACACAATAATGAGATTGTTGTGGTGGGTTGTGTGTGTGTGTGTGTGTGTTGGGGGGGGGGGGGTGGGGGGGGGGGGGGGGGGGGGGGGGGGGGGGGGGCAGCAATTTATGCTAACCCGATAACCTATATCCCAGTAAAAAAAAAAACAGTACCACTTGAACCTAGAAAACAATGCTAGAACTTTGAGTATGATACCCTTAAACCAATTTAATCTCTTATTTGTTACAACTAAATAAAGAGATGGGAATTTATAATTTACATGCCTAAAACCCATTGCTAACATGAATAGAAAATATTTGCAACACTATATAAGAATCATATATTGCACTGTTCAGGCTCCTAATCAGAAATTACACATTGGAACACTATTTAAAAACAAATACCAGTATTTACATGCCATATCCTACTGAACATGAGCCAAAAAGATGTTACTAAACAAACATCCCCAAAAAATTTATATTTTAAGAAAAGATTTAGAGCATATACATAATAAGTTTACTAAAGATGCAATTATCATTTTATAATTCACCATGCAAGTATGCAATTGTTCATCCAAAGTTTGAGACAAAGGTAAAACTACATATATCGGCGAAGAGAACAAATCTTATTCAATACTACTGGGATCATCTATCCATTTACGATGTTGTGTTTAAACATTTCTTCCTTTAACTTTAATAATGTTAACATTTAAATAAATTTATACTCCGATCTGAAACCGGTGAAACTGCATATAATGATACCCATATAGAATCTTTGGTGTTATACAAACAGTGTTTATAAACATTGGTTGAACTTCATGATGAACAACTGACTTACAGAACAAGTATAGATTGGTGGTATATGCTAAACTGTCTAAGAGGAGATTACAGGCTATCACGACTTCTGAATTCTGGGAGGAAAGCTTGCACACATTCATTCATGTTGTAGTTATATTCACATTTCGATACTACATTTATTAATGAAACAGAACACACTAAACCTGTTAGAGTTGTTAGACTTAGTGCGTCTATAATTAGTAATTCTATGTAATCCTTTAGTCCCACATCGGTTATGTACTGAGGAAGACTCCTAGGCTTCTATAAATATATATTCAGAACACATCAATAAAATATTCCATTGAATTGAGCCTTCTCGGAAACATTGAATCGGAAACACAGTATTAAAAAGCTACTTGCATTGGATCCAGTTCTCTACTTTCTACCCTCTACTAAAGATTTTGCACCACCAAAACCCTACCTCTAACCCCTCACCACCAAAACCTAGCCCTTCACGACCACCAGGTCCACCATTAATACCCATATAACCCTAGCCTCCTCTACTTCCCATCCACAACACAACCCTAGTTCCGACTCTAACCTATAGCCCATCATTACTAACCCTAACCTAGCCTCACCAACCCTAATCCTAACCTACAGGGTTTAAAGTGAGGAAGGAGGAGGATGAGTGGAATGGAGAAAAATTAGTGTAGTAGGTGTTGGGGTGAAGGAGTTGGTGATCATTGATTTAGAGTGAGGCATGAGGATGACTAAAAGTGAAGTGAAAATGGTGAAGTTAGTGTTGAGGCTGAAGGAGAAGTTAGCGGAGGACTGGTAATTGTCGAATTAGGAGTAGGGAGGTGGAGGAAGGTGGGGAGGGCAAAATAGACATTTTAGCCTTCTACGTTCTAACTATAGGATGGGGTTAAATTTTGAACGAGAGACACTGAGGGGGCTCATAACTCAAAAGAAAATAACAAGATATGAAGACTTGTCAAAAAATGTGATTGATTTAAGGGACTTATATGGAAAAAAAAACATAATTTAAAGTTGGAAGCGATATAACCCAAATAAAATATGAAAGGACTCTTGATTCAGCTCCCTCTCTCCTGATTGTTTTGTCCTAAAATTATGACTCCAGTTCTGCGCCCTCCTCCACGTTGCTCTATTGTCTCTATTTTCTCGGTCTCATTTCTTTGACTCGAGTGTCATCATGGGCGGTTGACCTCCAACTTTGGTAGTATCTCTTATCTCTGTCCTATGACTCCTCTTTTCTATTTTTCTCTACGACTGAGAGATTGGACAAATGTAGAGGAGATGTCTAACATAAATTCTTTACAGACATAAGATACCAAAAACAAAGTCCAATAGATTACATCCAGTTGCACACCCCAAATTCTAGTCTTGAGGCCCTCGTTTCGCCCTCTAAGACTGTGTCAAGGTCTTATGGGACTTTGTTGCCTCACCACTCATACCACTTTAACAAGATTAAGTCCACCTCCCTAGGCCTTGAGCGACCTGAACCCCCTTTGCCATTTCTTACCTTCCTGCAACAAGTAACCTAGACGAGAGCATCCCTAACTACTCTCCTTAGCAAAACCTAGAGTTCTCAAGAAACACCACCATCCTATTGACTTATTTTGAATATTTCCCTACACTTTGTATCCGAAGATTACTACTTGGATGTGTGCATACCACAGTCCTTTATTTCTCTCTTTGCCTTCACAATTTGTCTCGGCCAGCGTTCTAAATAGCGGAGGCGGAGGCATTCACAATTTGTAACACTGTTCGACGCCTAGGCGGCCCTGGGCAGCCTGTTCGGCTAGGCGGAAATTTTCAAATTTCAAATTTCAAAATAAAATTAAAAAACATATTTCAAAAAAAATTCAAAAAAAAAAAAAAAACAGATTTAACAAAAATTTCAACAAAATTAAAAAATTTCAAAAATTCAAAAAAAAAAGTTCTAAAATTCATATTACAAATTTCCCAAAAAAAAAGTGCGGCCGCCTAGGCAACTAGGCTAGGCCCCCCGCCGCACCGATTCCGCCTAGCGAAATCTATAACACTGCTATTCGGGCTAAATCCACGATTCTCTACCGTTGTAGAGTGCTCATCCAGGTCTAACACATAATTAGATATTTTGGGTTATCTCCCTTTAAAGCTAAAGGCATAGCCAGCACAAGGGGACTCAAACCACTGAATTGGTTTCCCTGGTCTTTTATGTATTCAAGTGTGCATATTGTATATAACAACAACCTCATCATTGTGAGAGACTTTTAAAAATCTCCTTTTTAGAACACACCCACTAAATAATATTTCTAAATTGACTAATACCCAAGGACGTGTCTGGAACAATTAATTCATAATTCTGTATATTTACCAAACAACATGTATTTGTATGAAGCATCGAGTATTAGTTCGGGTTCATTTGTATCATTAGATGTGTACATAAATGCAGTAGATGACTGAATGGCTCACAAAATCTCGTAGTGTATTTTTAAAGTTTCCAAGTCAATGAAATAATCAGATTTATTCAAAATGAGAACATCAAGAAACATCTTCATTGTTAACATATCAACATATATTTGGAGGGATTAGTCACTAATATGCAACTAGAAGGTATATACTTGACAATTGAACATGCACCTTGTTGATGTGTAATTTAACACGTATTCACGGCTAAAAACAAGAAAACTGTTACCTGAAGACAAAAGATATCTAAAAAAATCCATGATGAATGCTTCATATATAGCCCATAAAATAACTAAGATTGCAGCAAAGTAAATGGTATGATTTGCTTACATAATCTCTTGTTCATCCTAAGCTAAAACATGTACCAAAGCAAAAGCTTCTAACTAAGAGACCAAAAAAGTCAAGAAACTGGGCCAATAAACTACTTACAGAAAAAGATTTCATGTGGTTAGTTCAAAGACGCAAGTCACACAACATTCAAATTAATAGTTCCCCTCTGGTAATGGAAGATATTAAATATAGTATATTTGTTTAGTCTTTTGCCATGTGTTGACCAAGAAAACACATTCTTTCGTAGCTGCAGGATTTAGCTCATTTTCTTATCTATTTGGAAATAATGTAATTTAGTAATACAACACCTGCATCAGTGAGTTAACTAGCCTGTGCAAACTAAAGGAACAGAAACAATTGTGGAGCACGTTTCAAGGAACAACTTGCTTCGTTGAATCTGAGTCTATATGAACATGTAAACTACATAATTGCTACCTCTTAAATAAGTTTCATGTAAAAAAATTATTTGCTAAGGAAACAGCTTAACCAGCTCCTAAGTTTTCAATAATAAGTTGGCTCAGTAATATTAACGCATAATAACCGCAATAATCATACCATTATTCAAGTTCTGCACATAATGCAACATAAGACTGTAACCCAAACACCGAAACATATACTAAGAGCTACAAGCTAGAAACATAATAACCGCAATAATCATACCATTATTCAAGTTCTGCACATAATGCAACATAAGACTGTAACCAAAACACCTAAACATATACTAAGAGCTACAAGCTAGAAACTGTTTATGCTACAAGCTAGAAAATGTTTATAATACCACTTCTAAAGATCAAGCAATTACACTTACCCTGGAAGTATCCAGTTGATTCTTCACAAAAGTAAGGTTGTTTCTTAGACCAGCCAGGCTATCCTTCATAGTATTCTTCTCCTCGTTCAGCTTTGAGATTGTTCTCCATTCTTCACCATCCGCCTGAAGGTTGCTGTTGTATTGCTGCAAGCTAGCGTTGTACTCCTGTAATCTCTTGTTGCTCTCTTGAAGCAGTTTTATCTGACAAGTCAAAACAGAATTTAGAATGACTACAATATTCCTCAAGCAATTAACTCCGTTACAGACTAAACAATTACTTGATCATGCAAACACTTTTCCTCTTGACCAGCTTTCGCAAGATCCTCAACTAGAGCATCCCTTGATTTCTCAACAGCAAGCCTTGCCTCCTTTTCTTCCTCGTAGGACTTAATTGCAGCCTGTCATTGTTAAATTTATAATAACCACAAAGAGCCCAAATAACATCTTTAAACAAGTTAGGATTGCCAAGTTACTTACAAGCTTTTCAGATTCCTCCTCCCTAAACCTTTCCTGAATAGATGTGTTCTCCCTGCGATGCTCATCAATTGTTGCATTCAACTCCTCTATATTATTCCTCATCTGTGCCTCTACAAAAAGATCCGCATCATAGAAATTCACACTATACATACTATAGACTAAATTACAAATAACTACCTCCACTGTCAATCAAAGTAGTAGAATACTACAACATTCTAGTAATACCTTCCATTGACTAAAACCCTAAGACTTTGTCACATGCCCTGTAATATTACTAGGGTGATAGTTCAAAAATATTTCTTTTCAACAAAAGTAAGTTGGATTTGGGAGGCGGTTTATGTAATTTAACCAGTACAATACTAAAAAATCTTCAAATTTCATTAAAGACAAACTTTATCAGAATTCACAGTATAAATTCAAAATTATCATAGAATTTCACATTATAGACATAAAAGGTCAACAACAAATAACAACCACCGAACCCTACAAAGCCTTCGTCAAAAAAAATTGGGGTCTATAAAATGTGCGGACAAATCCACAAGACTCCTGCTACTGCAGAATCCGGGGAGGGTCCCCCAACTAAGCTAATTTAGGCATTCTGAGTTCAGTTTCAAAGAAAGAACACAGAAATTAACCAAATTGAGAAGAAATTAGGGTTGTTCAGAATTTGGGGAAGAACAACTAATTCGCTTTTTGGAAACTTTAAGAATTCGCTGAATGAGAAATGATGCTCCAAAATGACCACTTGACAGCCCTATGAGAGATGATGGTCAAATAACAAACCCAGTTCTCTACTGATCTCAAAGGCTATTTGTTCCCTCCAAGACTCAATGCTAACAGTACGAGGCAATTTTCTTCTCCACTTTGAGCTCCACTTGCAGAAGAGTAAGAGAAGGTAATCTCCTTCTCCAGTTTGAACTCCACTTGCAGTAGAGGTAAGAGAAGTGGTGAAACTATTTACAACTCATTTCAAGTACTGCATACTATGTGTGTTGTAAAGCTTACTATGCTTACTAAGGAGTAGTTAAGAATCCCAATTCAGTGGGTTCTTAACTCATCCGCAGTCCGTGGCACTGCCATTGTGCATAGTTGTGACCGCATTGTGCAGGGATGGGGGGAGGGGAAAGTTGGGGGAAGGTGCAGTGGCGAGTGGGTGATCTCAACAATTAGGATTAGGGTTAGATTGGTGGGTTGGAAAAGGGGGTATATGAGTTGCATGAACGAATTTAAGTGTAAGCATGGGTTGGAATTAACCCCTGAAATCTGACCGAATTCTAATATATCTTCCGTATAAAACTATGAAGTTTATTGTTCAATTTTGCCACCACTGGTAAAGAACTTTTCTCATAGACCTATCCAACCATAAGCTTTCAGATAAATAAATATTTCTATTCAAAAATGATATATCATACTATAACTAAATCTGACCTTCAAAGGGATGGAAACAACCAACAGATACAGCTTCTTATGAGAGAACTTAAATTTCCTTTTCCTTTGGGCTCCACAGAGATAAACATGTCTTAGCATCTCCAAAATATGTGAAAGGATGGTAAACAAAGTAAAATATATTCCCTTCAAAATTGAGATTAAAAATACAAAAATGCAAACAGGATGAAATTCAGAAGCTCCATGCCCTCAAATCAAGTGAGTTGGTATCTATTATGTTATTCAGATTTAGATTATACTCTTAAAGTTTTAATTAAAAACTATTAGGAATAGGCATTTTCAGGTAAATAAAGGGTAAAGAGCAAAAAAAAAAAACTCCAATTTGCCTCGTTAGCAAAATAAGATTCGATAGACAAATATAACAATTAACCCCTCACGCAATATATGAATCGATCAAAATGTCCCCTATCGTCTACAAACAGTCAGATTTTACAGTTAGTGCTTGTTTTAAAAATAAAAAATACCCAAAATATCCTCCCCCTCTTTCCCATTCACCCCCTCCCCCCCCTCACCCCCGCCCCCTACTACCCTCCCTGTGCGGCCACCCTCCTCCCCCCCCCCTCCCCCCCCTCCTCCCCCGCGGTGGTGAAAGCCCCCACCTCCTCCCCTGCGACCACCCGTCCCCCTCCTCCCCGCTGGCCACCCTCCCCTCCCCCCTCCCCGCGTGGCCACCCTCCCCCTCCCCTCCTCTTCCTCCCCAATGGTGGTGGCAGCCCCCCTCCTCCTCCCCCCCACCCCTCCCTCGTCCCCGGCGGTGGTGGCAGCCCCCGCCCCCCTCTCCCCCCCCCCCCCCCCCCCCGAGAGAGAGGGGAAGAGTGGAGGGAGGGGTAAAATCGTCACAGGCGTATTTTAACGTATGTTAACGGCGGAATTCAAAATGGGTGTAAACTGAGCCAAAATAAAAATCTGAGAGTTTTTTAAAGCCATGGATCTTTAAATGCAAAAACGCAAATCTAAGAAAAAAAATTGCACTTTGCCTGTAAATATATTAGTATTTTCGTTGTAGAGTCTAAAACTTGAAAGCAACTTTCTTAAGAGTAGAGGATAACAATAACATAGTGTTGCATTTAGAAAAACTTTGTTAGTTTACCTTCTTTTAGGTAAATTCAATATTTAATGTATATAATTTGCATAATCAAATTATTTTCACCCTCGCTAGAGTAAATTCATGGCTTGACCCTGATGAATGGGGGGAAATCATTCAAGGACGAAATTGAGTTGATGCCACTTAAGTGCAAATTAGCCCCCAATTATAAAGAGGCTGCTTCTGCGACTCCTCCAGGATTGAAACAACAACCCTTTACACCGCGCCAAGTAATGCCCTCTACCTCCAATCTCAACCAAGTCGCAAAATACAATCAGATCATAATTTAATAAGAACACTATAACTCAAAGTCTAGGTAGGTTGATAGTACAAAATTGAGTCGCCTCGTTTGGTTCGCGGAAAGGGAAGGAAATCAATTATTTGCTATTTCCTTTCCTTTGGGAAATTACAATTCCTATTAATTTCTGTTTTTGGCGTTTGGAAAGGTCCAGAAAATTGAAAGGTAAGTGAATAATTGGGAGTGGGAAAGTGAATCCATGGGGTGAGCGGGGGAACCATTTTCCTCTCTATTTTTCTTTCCCTTGGGAAACATTTTCCTTCCTTGGTCATCCAAACACAAGAAAGGAATCACTTTGGAAAGGATCACTTTCCTTTTCCAAAGCCCTGATTCCGCGAACCAAACATGGCCAATAGTGAATAAAATTGGAACTTGGATGTATTTTCTGTAATTTAGCCAGCACTATACCACAATCTTCAAATTTTATTGTAATTCACACTATAAACACAAAGATCCATATCGTAGAATTCTACACTATAAATACCAAAGGGTAAACTACAAAATACTACCACATGATACTTTACCGAGGATTATAGCTCTAGGCAACATTCATTATAGTACACTTTGTATGATGACAGTGCAAAATATTTCTTTCAAACAACAGTGAGTAAAATTTTGGAAATTGGATGTATTTTTCTGTAAACTAACCAGTTACCATACTGTTCTTCATACTCTTTTTCATCGAAGGAAGAAATTTCATCAAAATTTACCGGTGTCGGCGTGCCTCTTCTCCTTGGACTCCAGCAAGCTCCTCGATTGCTCGATCTCCATAATGTTCCCATCTTCCCTCTCCAAGCCACCTAATGCAAGTTCTCAGCTTTTTGATGTACTCCGTCATCTGCTCGCTCCTCCCCTAAAAAAACCCAAAGAAAACCCTATTTTTTCCGAAAATGGCAAGTTTTGGAAGGAAAAAAAAAATCGAGCGTTGGAAAGTGATCAAGGAGCTGACTTTGTAGTCGCTCTTGCTCTTCCCCTTCATCTTCTCGTTCAGCGCCCTCTCCACGTCGTATCTGGAGGTGGCTCGACGGGGCTCGGCTCGGGGGTCGCCGGGACCGCCGGGGAGGGCGGATCCGCGGGGGGCGGCGGGGAGGGCCGGTGGCGGAGGGCGACGGAGGCGCCGACCATTGCGGGATCTGGATCGAGATCCACTTCTGCTCTGACGAAGGAAGGAAACAAACCAACAAAAAAAGAAACCCTAGTTTTTTTTTATTTGGGTTTGGATTCACGGGTTAGGGTTTTGGTGTGAGTGAGAGAGAAAGAGTGTGAGGAATTTTGAAATGTTTTTGAAACGGAAATCGAGGCGCGGTGGATCTTATTCCATGTCCGAAGAGGGAGACTCTCCTATGGACTGTCCTGCTAATGTTTTGTCAGTCGGACTCAAGACTCTGTCCTCATTTAAATTTTGTTTTTTTATTGTTCCCATCTTTTTTTGTACAGTTTATCATTTATTATACGAAAATTGCATCAGGAACATAGAAGTTTTTAAAAATTACATTAAAAAAAAAAAATTTGGTGAAATTGTGAATTGGGTACAGTTGCACCCTAAAATAGGGCGTAAAAAAAATTGTCCTAAATTTGGACGTCAAAACTTTGAATATCGTTTTAACCAACTAATTAGGATAAACAAATTCCTCTCTCCGATAACCGAATTTTCTTAACAACCCATAGAAATTTGACGCCCCAAAATAGGACGTTATTTTCCTTCCCACGCCTAAAAGTTGGGCATTTTTTTTTCTTTTTTTTTTTGCGGCCAACGGAAATAGTCTTTGTAAAATATATACGTTGTGAAAATATGCATTGTAATAGCAGTTTTAACAATTAGTATCATGTGGTAAAAATATATATATAAATTTAAAAAAAGGCACAAAAATTGGGCGCCAAAATGAAAGAAGCCCAAAAATTGGGCGCCAAAATGAAAAAAAAGACCTAAAGATGGGCGCCATTTTTTCTTGCATAATAACTCCCAACATTTAATAACCTTCTAAATCCTAAACGTAAATCTAAACTTGATATTAAACCAATTACTTTATATTAAACCAATTACTTCCATTCTGACGCCCAAATTTAGGGCGTAAAAATTTAAACGCCCTATTTAGAGGCGTAACGATGCTGCCAATAAAATTTTTGGAAACTTAGTTTAATTGAATAATACGCTTCCACTTGTATTATTCAGTTCTTGCTATGTTATTGCAAATAAATATGTACAGTTAAAAATGGATAACATGATTTGGGTTCATATAAATCATACTACATACATGGACTTGGATCCTTCTTGTGTCAGGTTATGGCGTGATTTGGGTAGAGCATGATCTGGGACGGAAACGACGGGACTATCTGGGGTTACCATCATTTTGACATGACGTCTGGCATTTATCTCAAGATAGCAGCATGGTAGTACAAGAATTGACTTACGATGCATTTTGAGCGATGATCCGTGATCTAGCGGATGGCATCGATGTGTTTCATGAACGGAGGTTGCTACAAGGTTTTCATGATCTGACCACTACATGACGGAGGAGACTTGTGTATAGTTTTGGGTTATCATGTATTCATTGATTATCTTTTGTCTATTGGGGCTTATTTTCGTGTAACATCAGATTTATATAGTTTCAATTTTTATCTTCAACTGTATGTTTTGTATCAACTTTTGATAATGTAATGAAATATACAATTTTTCTACTTTGTTGTGTTCTATATAGTTCTGCTTTGTAACTTCAATTGTATGTTTGTAGTACATTTTGATATAGTGAAGGAAATATGCAATTTATCTACTTTTTTGTGTTTTATATTGGATTATGAGTTCTATATTGTCAATCTTTAATTTAAAAAAAAATCCATTTCCTTATACTCCATAAATTTGTATACTTCAAATTTTATTCGTTCCATTTGTGTTCAATAATTTG
>JANAVB010025999.1:13264763-13344763 GCA_029216955.1 Iris pallida | reverse complement strand
AATTTTCTAATTACTTTGTGCAAATTTTCTAATTACTTTGTGCACGTTCGTCAGATCGAGACGAAACTTACGCCAACAGGACGGTATCATTTTTTTGGTCCTGTATGCCAAGTTTGGTCTGATTCTGAGACAGTTGATCAGATCGTCGTTTTGCGGGCCCCACGGTCCGACTCAGCGAGTGATTTTGTGCACGGCCCACCGGAATCCAACTCTGGACATACAGTTGGATTCATATCAGAAAACCGGACCTGTGACATATAGTTTGACGACTTTAGAGACCATTTACTCTGGCACGCTTTTCGGTGCAAAGCGGATCCAACGGCGGACATCGTTTTTGCCCGAAATTATCGTTTTCCCCCTGTGTCCAGAATTGGACTTAAGGACAAGCAATACTAGCTAATTTGACTATTCTGAGAATGTTGGCAATGTTTGTTTTAGTTTTCGGAGACAGTTGTAATAATTTGGACTTTATGGCGTACCAGTTGACGGTTTATTGTTGACTCTTCGTGCTACCACCAAGCAAGATACCTTGCCTCCCTCTACAGTTCATTTTCATGCTTATAGTTCTGCTGTTTTAGTATGTTATATTTAGTTACCTTAGTTGCTATAGATTTATATGATACCATGTTTACTAGTTTATTGTCTTGCTTGTATATCAGTATTATCTGACTTGATAGAGTAGTTACACCAGGCTTGTCCATATTATGGTTCATGCTAGAGTTGTCCTTACCTGTGTCATGACTGAGTTGTACCGTGTCGTCACCTGTATCTTGACTGAGTCGTGTCTACAA
The DNA here is from genome assembly GCA_029216955.1 of Iris pallida. NCBI lineage: Eukaryota > Viridiplantae > Streptophyta > Magnoliopsida > Asparagales > Iridaceae > Iris > Iris pallida. Next base: position 13,343,972 of record JANAVB010025999.1, on the reverse strand, counting down.
GTATGTGTAATTGAACTGCTATTCCTCTATTGTTCTCAAACCTGCGAGTCCCCACACGGGGCGAGGGTTGTTCGTTTGCACCTGCGAGTCCACACAGGGACGAGGGTGACTTGTCTTGAAACTGACCTGCGAGTCCACTTCGGGGCGAGGGTTGGTATTCCATTACTCTCTTGTTTACTTGTTCTTCTTGTCACGCCCCGACCCGAAATCACCCGAATCATCGTCCTCGCAGGGGGCGTGATGCCGCACGAGCCTGGAGTTACGCTCGTGCAAGGCAAGATGACAAGTTCTCAAATGGTTATCTTTTGATTCGATATTTAACAACGAAAGAAAACAGAGTATACGAAACAAATTCTCTTTATTGATATCCGAAACAGAGATTACAAAGGCTTTCGATAGCCTAACAATACATACCAGATTGGCTACAACACTCAGGTTCTCTCTTGCCCACAAAGGATTTCACCGTTCCATACATCATGCCTTCTATATCTCGGCCGCATCAATCAAGCTGCGTAGTCCGAGTGTCAATACGATAGCACGCTTCAATGCGCTTCGGCATTCCAAGCCTCAACACGTTCAAGCAACGCTTCGCCGCTAGCAATCCATTCCCTGCATCCTTCATGAAGCTGGTGGGGGATCAGTACGTTCGTCCTCGCATGTACTGAAGCAAAGATCATCTTTCCAAACCAACATTTTAATATTTATGTTGAATCATGCAACTTAGCTTATGATCTTGCTATGTTCTCCTTAGGATCAATTTTATGGCATCTTCGAAAGCGTAAAGCATGTTATGATAGCAGCATGTTATCGAATTGAATAGGCAAACAAACAAGCAATCTCGTGTTTGATTCGTGGCACGACTTACCAAGTCGACGCACTCGCCCTTGCACCGACGCAAGGTGAATACGCCGTATTCCTTCCCTGTCATGTTATGTGTGCATCTCTAAGCAGGATCTCTATGCGGGACGCATACGCGCCTACACTTTCAACCCATCGTTCCTTAACTATATGAGGGCCGTTGGCGTATTCGCGTCGGAATGGACTAAAGGAGTTTCTTTCTTTTCTCTCTTTCTTTTTTTAATATTTGTCGGGCTGCCCGGCGTTTCACGGGTGGGTTGCGGGCCCAACAACCGAAACGTTCCCGCTGCATGCCATCATTTGCGGCTTTTTCCATCTATAAGACGAGCGCTACTCGTTTAAGGATGTGGCCTACGTACAAAGATTATTCGAATCCCTCCGCGGCCAATCGGTTCCGGGGCGCTCCTCCGGTATTTAACCGTTTTGGGGGAAACACCCGTGCACGGGCAATTATCACATTTAATCTCAAGTCCATCCCATTCGACCATGCAATGCCCTATCATTCAAGCAATCAAATTTTAAACAACCAAACATAGTCTTGAGTCCGAGACTCAGACTTATCGTCTCACATCTCTTTTGTTAACTTTCTGTGTTCTTACGTTTCGTACTTCGTTTCAATGATTCAATGGCATCATGCCTCAACTCAATGCTCGTCAACCGAACGACCCGAAGGTCTTGAGCACCTTTCGAGGCACCATGTCATATCCGACAGTTCCGCCATATTCATGCCATAACTGTATTCTCTCGCAATGAAGCCATCTTTTATTATCCCGTGTACGTAGGCACGTTTCGACCGTATCCCCATGTTCTATAACTTAGCATTCAATGTTCGGGGCTTGCGCGCTAGGGCGCTCGCCTATTGTCTTTCAATGTTCTAGCCATCTAACTCGTGCAGCAAAGGCACGGTATGGTTCGTACACTAAGGCACTCGTCGATTACAGTTATCCCATGTTCTTACGGCTTGCGCACCGAGGCGCTCGCCTTAGCGATATCCAATGTTCCATAGCGACTCGTGCATATTGATGCACGTTTCATTTCAATTATTCTAACTTAGTATTCGACTCACACTATGATTTATCTCCGATCGGCCACGCTCGTGGCGTCGATAGGTTAACTTTTAGCATACAATGATATATTTGACTTATCGCATGAAGGAGTAAAAAGAAGTCAATCCTCCCACCTTGAGTCGATACGCCTTTGTCGTTTCGCCGAGCCGATACGGCTCGATTCCCTAACTTTGTTGCATGGACACTCTCCTGACTTAGCCATTCGAGCACTTCGTGCTTCATTGAGTTATACGTCCGATTTGCCTTAGGGTGTCCAAGTCTTAGCCCGTCGTAAGGCGACGATTTGATTTCGCGGACCTTTACTAAATATTACAAATGATCGACCTCTAATATTTTCCCGTCAAAGTATAACCTGCACACGAAACCAACTAAAATCAATACTTGCATGGATTCGAACTTGCGCCTTGGTCGATTCGATTTCTTAGAATCTTCGAGCCGATTCAACGCACTCATTCTTTCGGGACAAGGCAACTCTTCGTATCAACTTAGTTTGATGCATTGCTCGGGACAACTTAACTCTCGCATCGTTTTGTATCGATACATTCCCTTGCATCAACGTGACTCGTTGAGTCAACGCTTCAGCGTAATGCGCCGTGCGGAGCGGGGCATTACAGAATATACCACTCAAAACAAGGTTCGTCCTCGAACCAAAACCAACACTCCGACTAAGTGTTTTATAGATCGTATCACGATCTCGTCCCACCAACGTTATTCAGTTTCACACTATCTCGCAAGCTTTTCATTAACATTTCAAAGTCATCCCTGCAGCTCGATTTGAATTTTGTGTACAACTCGATTTGGATTCATACCTATATTCAAGGCATCCCGAAGATATATGTATTTTGACCAATTCCAGTGGAAGCAAATTGGAACAAAGCTGACAGGTAAATTTCAATCCTATGCTTGTCATCTCGTACTCTCGATCGGACTTATCCTTAGCAACAGTTCTTGAAATTTCATCGCATATGCATATTGATACACACGCGATTCATTCAACAAGGTTACTGCACGCGACGCGATTCAAAATCGCATTTCTCATTTCGTATGTTTTATCGGGACTATCAATTCTATGCATCGCGTCAAGCTGTCGCACATCCGATCGCAACGATCCTTCGCAACGCCTTGCGTTCGATGTCGCCACCCAACTATTTCTGAAGTCTGGCTATACAACTTATCTCGATACGATTTCCTTTGTTGACTTGCAAACGCATCAACATTCAGGACTACGCCCGCTAGGTTACTTACATAGCCCCCGTGCTTAGATTCTCCCGACGTAAGTTTAAATTGACATTGCACAAAGGCCACAATCTCCGACATGAAAGTTTACAGCAAGGCGACAGTGCTCAAAGTAACGATCGCCTTAGCACGAAGGTCTTTACGACACGTCTTACATTCAATTTCCTAACGAGTAGGAATTCACTAGCCAAATTCCCAACTTATCCATCTTACAACATCGAATGTAAATTTCGATTCACGCAATCTCAATTGCAAGGTGAATCCGAATCTAACGACATGACTCGTAAGTCATTCCCTTATTATTCCCTTCGTGCATAGCACGTTTCTCGTAATCACCTATTCGAATCACCAAGTTCGTTGATGAATTTCAAGTTCGATTGTCGACCAACATAACCATTCAAGCATTCATCCGACGAATACTCAAATCTAACTACATCATTCTCAATCGAAAGCTGTTCCAACAATTCTCGATCGCCTAGACTTATCGTCAACATGCACCGTGTTATATTTGTTATCGGTACAATCTCATATGCGATATCGCATGGGTCATCTTACGGTCTGCAGTATTCAATTTAATTTGGCGGTCAAGTCTTCTAGGGTCAGCTGCCCTGAAGCTACGCTCGATAATTGGGATCATCACCGAAGGACAGTTTACTACGAACCATGCTATATCTTTCGGAGCCAAATCACGTTCCGACGATTCTATGCGACTATCCAATTTCAGACAAAACCATTTCTATCGGCACAACTGATGCGCAACTATCCTCCGAGTCAAGTCATGCACTACCGTCGATGATTTCGCAATCTACGAAAATCTACTCGTATTGAGTTCGAGTTTATCTTATTCGCGGGTCGACACACGAGATACTATACGCATCGAGCAATCGTCGATGACTTATAGTCTCGCCCTGATCAGTCACAAAATTTACGATCAACCAATTTCGTTCATTCTCGTATCGTTACTTACAAAATTTTAATAGCACAAGGCGCACTCCATTTTGTATTCTCACGTCGTTCTTACGTTTCCTTGCATATCAATCTTGATAGTTCATATCAATTTCGATAGCAAGAGGGTCGACTTCGAATCCGTTTCAACGTCAACTTAACTCGCATCGCATACATCCAAGTTCGCAACAAACTTTTCCATACGCATCCACTCGTTCTCTGATTCATCGCATCCTGCTATACTTTGATCGCGTAACTGAGTTACCGATTATCCAACATCGAACCCTCGAGTTATACGATCACGCCCTCTAAGTTTCGCGTGTTTTTCAGTCGTACTCAAATGAGTGTCGCCGTAGCGTAACCAACTATTTCTTAGGCACGATTACTCACGTCAACCAACTCTTCACCGAAGTCGTAATTCGTGCGATTCGATTATAATTCGCATCGTCTAACATTCCTATCGAAATTGCAAGTCGTGCGATTCGATTCGTAAGCTCGAGTATTCCTTTCCCGTCGATCCGATTATTGCGTCAAGGCATAATCGTTTCGCTAGTCTCGGTCGTCTGACCAACTTATAACTTTCGTCCGACGTATCGTTCATCGATACAAGTCTCGCCTTATCGTCCCAACCGATTTTCGAAGAACACTTGCATCAACATATCGCCATACAAATTTTCAATCGAGTCTCGGTACTCCTCGTCCGTTGCGGACAATTCTTTCGCAATTCTCACAACACGTCGATGCAATTCATCGCACAAGTGATATACCATATACCACTCGAAATCGAGTCATTCATCGCCTACGTGGTATGGCATATACCACTCGGAATTTAAGCCATTTCCCTCGTGCTATACTTAGTGTAAACCAACAATCTCTTTCGACTCACGATTTCTGCAGTGATCGTGCTTGATCACAACCGTAACTTTGATTCTATCAAAATCCGACACGATTCGGTCAATGTTCTCGTTTGCCAACATAAGTTTGGTGTGCAATCGACGATTCGTTCTATCGATTTATGATTTCAATTCTTTCCTTACGTTGTATCTCGTGCAACAATTTATTTGATATGCGTTGCACCCCGTGCAACAAATTTTACTTTCGATACGCATTGCACATCATGCTACGATTTATTTCCGACACTTTTATTTCACTTTGTACAACGATTCATTTTTAATTTCCTTTGCACTTCGTGCAACGATTAATTTGATATGCGTTGCACCACGTGCAATAATTTTTACTTTCAATACGCGTTGCATATCGCACAACGATCATTTCTGACATTTACCGCACCTCGTGCAACGAATTACTCTCGACTTTCCAAGTCAATGCACAATCTGTTTTAACACATTCGGTATTGGTTTATCACTTCTCACTTTTATTTTAACGCATATTCACATTAACTCGCTGCACTTCGTGCATCATTTTATTTCTCATTCAACATGTTACATTGCGACAACATCTCAAATCGTATTTCACAATTTGTTGCGCTTGCAGCAACTAATATTTTACGGCTTGTTTGCATTCAATGCAATATACCCTTCGCGACTTTCTTAGCAAACATCATGAAATTTCCAAAACACATGCGGCAAAATTTTAAGATTTGTATTAGACTTATTGTATGGAACATCCAGTGCGGCATCGAGTAGAGTCGAGAGTGATATCAAGTGGTGGTGGGCAACTTTTCGAATTGTAATGAAGCGAGCGTCCAGAGGAAATTGAGCCTAGATCTCTGATACCAATTTGTCATGCCCCGACCCGAAATCACCCGAATCATCGTCCTCGCAGGGGGCGTGATGCCGCACGAGCCTGGAGTTGCGCTTGTGCAAGGCAAGATGATAAGTTCTCAAATGGTTATCTTTTGATTCGATATTTAACAACGAAAGGAAACAGAGTATACGAAACAAATTCTCTTTATTGATATCCGAAACAGAGATTACAAAGGCTTTCGATAGCCTAACAATACATGCCAGATTGGCTACAACACTCAGGTTCTCTCTTGCCCATAAAGGATTTCACCGTTTCATACATCATGCCTTCTATATCTCGGCCGCATCAATCCAGCTGCGTAATCCGAGCGTCAATGCGATAGCACGCTTCAATGCGCTTCGGCATTCCAAGCCTCAACACGTTCAAGCAACGCTTCGCCGCAAGCAATCCATTCCCTGCACCCTGCATGAAGCTGGTGGGGGATCAGTACGTTCGTCCTCGCATGTACTGAAGCAAAGATCATCTTTCCAAACCGACATTTTAATATTTATGTTGAATCATGCAACTTAGCTTATGATCTTGCTATGTTCTCCTTAGGATCAATTTCATGGCATCTTCGAAAGCGTAAAGCATGTTATGATAACACATGTTATCGAATTGAATAGGCAAACAAACAAGCAATCTCGTGTTTAATTCATGGCGCGACTTACCAAGTCGACGCACTCGCCCTTGCACCGACGCAAGGTGAATACGCCGTATTCCTTCCCTGTCATGTTATATGTGCATCTCTAAGCAGGATCTCTATGCGGGACGCATACGCGCCTACACTTTCAACCCATCGTTCCTTAACTATATGAGGGCCGTTGGCGTATCCGCGCCGGAATGGACTAAAGGAGTTCCTTTCTTTTCTCTCTTCTTTTCTCAATATTTGTCGGGCTGCCCGGCGTTTCACGGGTGGGTTGTGGGCCCAACAACCGAAACATTCCCGCTGCATGCCATCATTTGCGGCTTTTCATCTATAAGACGAGTGCTACTCGTTTAAGGATGTGCGCTTACAAAGATTATTCGAATCCCTCCACGGCCAATCGGTTCCGGGGCGCTCCTCCGACATTTAACCGTTTTGGGGGAAACACTCGTGCACGGGCAATTATCACATTTAATCTCAAGTCCATCCCATTCGACCATGTAACGCCCTATCATTCAAGCCATCAAATTTTAAACAACCAAACATAGTCTTGAGTCCGAGACTCAGACTTATCGTCTCGCATCTCTTTCGTTAACTTTCTGTGTTCTTACGTTTTGTACTTTGTTTCAATGATTCAATGGCATCGTGCCTCAACTCAATGCTCGTCAACCGAACGACCCGAAGGTCTTGAGCACCTTTCGAGGCACCATGTCATATCCGACAGTTTGCCACATTCATGCCACAACTGTATTCTCTCGCAACGAAGCCATCTTTTATTATCCCGTGCACGTAGGCACGTTTCGACCGTATCCCCATGTTCTATAACTTAGCATTCAATGTTCGGGGCTTGCGCGCTAGGGCGCTCGCTATTGTCTTTCAATGTTCTAGCCGTCTAACTCGTACAGCAAAGGCACGGTATGGTTCGTACACTAAGGCACTCGTCGATACAGTTATCCCATGTTCTTACGTCTTGCGCACCGAAGCGCTCGCCTTAGCGATATCCAATGTTCCATAGCGACTCGTGCATATTGATGCACGTTTCATTTCAATTGTTCTAACTTAGTGTTCGACTCACACTATGATTTATCTCCGATCGTCCACGCCCGTGGCGTCGATAGGTTAACTTTTAGCATACAATGATTATTTGACTTATCGCATGAAGGAGTAAAAAGAAGTCAATCCTCCCACCTTGAGTCGATACACCTTTGTCGTTTTGCCGAGCCGATACGGCTCGATTTCCTAACTTTGTTGCACGGCCACTCTCCTGACTTAGCCATTCGAGCACTTCGTGCTTCATTGAGTTATACGTCGATTTGCCTTAGCGTGCCCAAGTCTTAGCTCGTCGTAAGGCGACGATTTGATTTCGCGGACCCCTTACTAAATATTGCAAAAGATCAACCTGTAATATTTTTCCGTACTGCACACGAAACCAACTAAAATCAATACTTGCATCGATTCGGACTTGCGCCTTGGTCGATTCGATTTCTTAGAATCTTCGAGCCGATTCAACGCACTCATTCTTTCGGGACAAGGCAACTCTTCGCATCAACTTAGTTTGATGCATTGCTCGGGACAACTTAACTCTCGCATCGTTTTGCATCGATACATTCCCTTGCATCAACGTGACTCGTTGAGTCAACGCTTCAGCGTAATGCGCCGTGCGGAGCGGGGCATTACACTTCTAGCAGTTCATTTATGCATAGTTGATCCCGTATCCATGTTTATAGTTACCTCAGTAGCCACATGTTAGTCTCATGTCTAGTTCCTATTTAACCCTGTTTATATTATTGCATGATTAAACTGTTAGATATGCATGTTTTTATGTATCTTGCTATGTCCCTTGAGGACCTGATGATCTCTTTAGGTAGCTGATTGCATGTAGTTAGTTAGCGGCTCATGATGGTAGTGATTATACCTACAGGGACACAGGTATTTGCTTATGATATTTCTTTATTATCCTCTCGTGCTTCATATTCCATACCATGATATACTCTGCTTATTTATAGACTCATATCATTCTTGGAGTCTAATCGGACAATATGCTAATGGGTTACAGACCATGAGCCATAATGGTTCATTCTTGTCTTATATATTCTTGTGGATTGAGATACACTGTAGATTAACATATTAACCATGATACCATGACCCTGACAGCTTATACGTACTCAATTCGGACTGAAGTCCGCTCGATACGTAGCTGGCTTGCTCACGAGCTCGCGTCCGAAAACCGGGTGCGGGTCGTGACAATGCAGCTTATACGGACTGACACTATGCGGCCAGGCACTATACAGCTATGTGGCCATCATATACAGCTATGCGGCCAGGCACTATGCAGCTATGCGGCCAGCACTATACAGCTATGCAGCCAGGCAATATGCGGCCAGGCACTATGCAGCTATGCGGCTAGCACTATGCAGCTATACGGCCAGCACTATACAGCTATACGGCCAGGCACCATGTAGCTATGCGGCCAGTACTATGAAGCTATACGGCCAGCACTATGCGGCCAGCACTATGCAGCTATGCGACCAATACTATTCATCGTCCCTACCAGAACCATGACAGATGAACATAGAAGATGTTCAAATTACTTGACCATAACTTCCTCAAAACAAATTGAAATCTAACTTTTCAAAGGTCAAAATTGTGTAGAATTAAATTCTCTACCACATGGAATAATTAGTTTTCGAAAACAAGTAAGTTTTATAGATCAAAACTAAGAAAAACCAAAAATATTACAAACTTAGATCTACAAGAATCCACCCATAAAAATAAAAAAAACTCCAAGTTCTAAAGAGGCTTGTAATCATGTAAGGAAGAGTTTAGAACAAACAAAATAACATTTGTCCAACATTTGGCATGATGTACTTGCCTTAGGTTGGAGGAGGAATAAAGAGGAAGAAGATGAAGAGAAAAGAAAATGGAGGAGAGAGAGAGGAGTTGGGTTTTTATATAAAACCCTCTCATCTCAAACCAATTAAACCAAAGCAAGCCAAACCAAGTTGAACCAAACCAAATTAAACCAAGTCAAAATTAAACCAAACAAGGCTAAGAAAGACAAGTCAAAATACGGTTCACCTGACAAAGGCCATAATTCGTATACGTATACTGAAAATACATATAACAGAAAATGAGAGTAACAGGCATGCCGTCGGCATACAATTGTACACTGGCGATATGCCGGTCAAGAAGAAAATCTATAAGTTGAAAAATTTAAAATGTTCCAAAACCCAATAAAATACGAAATACAGTATAAAAGTACATATTAATATATAAATACGATACGGTGAGACAAGTCTCATATCAACCGAAGCCCTGTGTTGCAGACGTCTACCACATGTTTTAGCAAATCCTTGAGGTGAATAGCCAAAAGGCTAGTACTGCAGAAGCGACTGCAAAAATGGCACTTGAACAACTTAGAGCGCCATCAACACATAGGCATGGGACAATTACTGACTTACGGAAGCTCATCCCACCAACTTTCTCTAGGACAGAAAATTCACTGGTCACATAAAATGGATAAGGACAACTGGGAGACTTCTTAAGGCAACTAAAATAAGCAAATAAGATATGGTATTGGTAGTGCGCATCCAACTAAAGGATGTCACTAAAAACTAGTGGAGTGATGAAAATCCGACAGAATCGAAAGAAGTAGTACCTATGAAGATATTCAAGGGTAAGTTTGGAAGATTTTCTTGGACTTAGTTAAGACGGGGTTACAACAAAAATTCGTACATCTCAAACAAGGAGTGGTTGTAACAGTCTGCTCCAAATAATTGGTATGACTAGTGAGTACATCTAGCATATGTCGTGGTATCAACGTTGTCACGGTTTGCTACTAAATAGGCAAGAGCCTTACTGACAAAGAATAACAATATCTTAGAACTTATAAGAGGATACATTAATGATGTCTTCATATGCAGCTATGAAGACATATCTGGACTGAACCCCGAATGCTATGCATCGATCGGTTGAACGTTTGTTTCATATGCTAAACTGGTCAAGCAATAACAATGACACTTTTGTTGAGATGTCATGGAAGCCATTGAAATCGAAGTTAATAAGCTGATAACAAACGATTCATCCGTGAAAAATAGTATCCCGACCGGATAGCAAATGTTGCTCGTGTAAAAAAAAAAAGGATCAAAGTCTGCATAGACTACCATGGCCTGAATGTTGTATGTCCAAAAAGATGAATTCCCTATGCCTATTATCGATGTGATGATCGATACTAAGTACGGATTCGAGCAAATGTCTTTCATGGGCACCTTTTTAGAATACAACCAAATCAAGATGTATTCGGATGACGAGAAGTACACATCATTCCGTATATCATTGGGGGTATATTGTTACATGGTAATGCCCTTCGGACAGAAAATGTTAGTGCTACATACCAAAGCTATGATCATATTTTTTTGCAAACATTTACGCAAAAAATTGGTCAAAGATATCCATGTTGACCCAGATAAGGTCAAAGTTGTCCCTGACATGCGTCATCTGGAGAATCTAAAGGAGCTCTGTGGACTCCAAGGAAGACTCATTTATATCAGGAGATTCATATCAAATTTTTCTGGTCGGTGTCAACATTTTACCAAGTATTTTCGATCAAAAAAAGGGTATGATTATTCTCGATGAAAATTTTATTTAACTTTGTTTTAAGAATTCAAAATTACTTTACAAGAGGTAAGTAATACAACAATTTGAGACAAGTTGGGATTATGGAGAAGTGGGGCGATGGCGATCGGATCACAGCGACCCCTTTACTCCGTTGACGATCAGATACAACTATTTAGATGGAAAGTGTTGGACAAGCATGAACTTAGTGTTGAGGCTAAAGTCTGTTGTCGCGTTGATCGTCCTTTATACTGGCAAAGGTCTAGTATTTATAGAAGAGATGATTTGTATATGGTCGCACTTGACTTCCTTGTAGCATTGAGCTAGTCGGGAAGAAGCCACTGAGTGGAAAGCATGCATAGGAGACCGTATCCTATAATGGATATGACATGTCTCACGTACGAGCGATGACTAAAAGAATCATGGCCCATGAAGAAGGGAACGTTCTTCTGAAAATGGGGCGAAGATGCCATCTGGCTTTTGCGGTCAAATCATGCGTTAATGATAGTTTTGAGTCATCCTTCCGTGGGAGTCCCCGGGGCATGCACTTGACCAAATTTCCACTGGAGGAGTGCATTGGCACATCCTTCAGCTAGGACGCATAATTTTTGTGATTGTACAAGTCCTCCTTCAAAGTTTTTTGAACTTTCACTTCGAAGTACTTTGAACAATATAAGCTATTAGGACATGTTTGGTAACTTAAAAGTGGGAGTGGAAATACAAAATATTGAAAAGTGGAGGAGTTTTTCAATCTATTGTTTGGTTCAACTTAGAATTGGAGTGAAAACTACGTCATGCAATACAAATTCTTCTCCACTTTCCCTCTTCATATTCAACTTTTAAATTCCACTAAAAAGAAGAGAATATGGATTAAAAAGTGGAGTTTGAAAATTTTTTACAATATTTTTTCACTTAAGTAGCTATTCATATATAATTAGTTAGTGTTATAGCAATAACTTAGTGATTATGATACTTAAGTAATTAATAATACATAATATCATTAATATCTAAATTAAATAATTAATATTGAAAATATATTATAAAATATGATAGAAATCCAATATTATTAAATAACATTATATAAATAATGTTTAGTTTATAAAATAATTATAGATATCTAATTAATATTAAATAGTGATTACATCCTAACTAATACGAAAAATCAAGATAGTTAATTATTAAGAACACATAATTAAGATAGTTAACAATAATACTTATTATTTTTACAATGATTCTGTAACATAAAAAATAGGTTATGGACATAATAAATTATTTATTATTTTAATCAGATAATTAATTATTAATCAGGATTAATAATAATTATTATTATCTTGTAAGTACAAAGAACTTAATTAATATTTACTATTATATAATACTCTCTCATTTTTTTCCCCTAATTTCTTAACAAATAAAAAACACTTAAAATTCTTGTACTCTTTTCGATATTAAGAAATTAGGTTTTAAAAAACAACATCCATGGTATCAAGATGTGGTGTTATGATAATTGTTGTTGCAACATTTATAAAATTTATAGTATTTATTTGGGCTAATTTGTGTTTAGACCATAAATTTTATATCACTTCAGAGTTTAAGCCATGACATGTCCAATTGTCAAGTTTAGACTCTTATTCTTTTTTCTTTTCTTTTTTCCATTATACCCTCCCTCCCATGCATGACAATAAAACTTTTATATATGTATGAAGGGTATAATAGAAAAATAATATATATAAAAACTCAGGGTCCAAACTTTTCAATTGAATATGTCAGGACCTAAACTCTAAACTGATATAAAATTCAGGATCTAAACGTCGCCCTATTTATTTTGCTGTAAACGATGCATTAAAAATATCCTACTTGTTAGTAGTAAAAAATAACTACAACAAATTTAGAACAGCTAACACTACAATATAGAAGAGCTAAAACTGCTAACAAATTTTTATTTACAAACAATTTAAGGATAATTCCTCCTCTATACTCTTGGCTACTTTAATTCTCAAACATTTTGTAAACTTACCGGAGTAACAAGTCATAGAGAGATGTTATTGACATGCTATTTAGTCCCACATCAGCAGAAAAGGAAGGATCGAGGAGCAGTAGCCCCCGATAAAAGTGCTCGAGTACCCCACAATAAAAGTGCTCGAGTGTCCGCAATAATATTAAACTTGTTGTAACTAACTCATATGGTCCTTCATTTTATCTCCTTGTAACATACAAAAATTTTTTGGCCTTTCGTTTCTTCATAACCCCCAACCTCTCTCTCTATATAAAGAGAGGTTGGGATAGCATGTAATATGCACTTGTGTGGTTGATAATATACGAGAAAGCTTCGTCTCCGTGTGTTTGAGCTTTTGCCTTACGACACGTTATCAGCACTTTGCTCGTGCAACGCCGGAGACCCGACGTACCGATTGTTTTCTCACCTTCTTCCACCGTACGGTAAGAAAGGTAAAAAATTTGGAAATTTTTTGATAGCAGAAATATATTGTTCATGTTGTTACAATATTACTGTTGTTTTGGACATCAAGAAAATGAGATATTTGCTCTCTTCCAATTGATTTACATTCATTAGTATGATCAAACCTTTTTCGTATGTACGTATTGCATGACATAACATGACAAATGCTATATTATTTTTTCACAGCATTATATGAAATGAGATTGAGAAGTGTTTGTCAAGTTTCTTTTAGATTGCATGTGAATTTTGATTTTTTGAATTTGGACATTTGAGTTGGTGAGCCCAATACATAATTCATTATACTGTTATCATTTCCTAGTTGTTTTAATCCAGCTTTTAACATTATGTAACAGTGCTAATTTGCTTTTATGTATAACTTTGCTATAATCTAGCCTTTAGCATACTAGTTTTTTTTGAAAAAAAAAATATATTTGTTAGTTAATTTCTGAGGAAATAAATTTTTGATAGCAAATTTTCATGTTGAAAAAGAAAAATTTAGATGCTAACATTTTTTTGGTAATGATGGATTTGGAGAGCCCCGACGAGCAACTCAGTGCCATCTGCGCCCTGACAAGCACCTCAGTAGCATTTATTTTCTTTATGTTACTCAGTGAATTATTGTAAAAGATGGGTAGTAAAAATTGTATTTTTTTCGCTATTTTTTTGGCGTCGCTTCATTAGACGTCGGAAAAATAGTTGACATATTTTTGGTGCCGCTTGCATAGGCACCAATTCTTTCGTGTGCTGTTGCTTGCTTATGTTGTACATTTTTTGCGTAATTACGAAAAAAAATAAATTTGAAAAATTTGAAAAATGGTTTTGGCTACATAAACAAATTCTGGCACCGCCAAATTTGGGCCTTCCAAAATAAAATTTTTGGCTAATTTTTTTCAAATGCAACGCTCATTTTGAGCACGCACTAAATTGTCACCTATTTTGCACTGTTTGCAAATAGTGTGAATTTCTTGAAAAATCTTATTTATTCTTACATTTGAAATTTTTTTTTTATGAAGTCTCTCCGAATAGGCTCACCTATTTGGGTATGATGTCAGAAAGAACTTGGGGCTTGGTTCTTAAGAGGTCCCTGTTGACCCTCCTCCCTCATTTTCCCGCCTGGTCATATTCACGTAGAGCTACCGAATGGGGTTGACCAATTTTTTTTTTCTCAAATTGTATTTATACTTATGCATTTTTGCAAGCAAATAATTTTCCTCTATATCGGTCCGTCGATCGTTATAAGAGGATTTTTTTAACAAAAATTATTTTTTCAAAACCATTGTTTTATCTATAATTGATTGTTGTTACTTATGCAAACCAAATCCATATAAACCTGTCGTTTTATATGATTACTGATCAAGATTTTTCTCCTGTTGTAGAAAAATGTCGATCAAGATTGATTTTTCCATCCTTGAAGCCTCTGGCAAGAACTACTTGGACTGGACGCAAGACATCCAGAACCATCTAGATGTGCAGGGCCTCTTGGACGTCATCTATAACGAGGAAGAGCGTGAAGTGAAAGTCACTCGCTCAATGAACGCCAAAGCGATGATTCTATTCCGCAGGCATTTATCTGACGCCATGAAGGCGGAGTTCATTGAAATTTTCTCGCCGAAGACGCTATGGGACTCTCCGAAAGAGCGCTTCGACCACCAAAAGACCATTTGGCTACCTGAAGCACGTCATGACTGGTTGAACCTGCGCTTCCAAGACTTCAAAAGTGTAACTGATTACAACAATGAAGTCTGCAGGATTCGATCACTTCTCCAATACTGCGGTGGGATATTAACCGACAGTGATCTTTTGGAGAAAACATACACCACATTTCCTTCCACTGACAACTTGCTCCAGAAGCAATACCGTCAGTCTAAGTTCACCAAGTTTCTCGAGCTCATCACCCAGCTTTTACTAGACGAGAAGAACAGTCTCATTTTAATGAGAAACAACAATTCTCGTCCTGCTGGAACAAAGGCAATTCCAATGCCTGATGCAAACGTTCTCCGTGGACCAAATCCACGGTGGAAACGAGACAAGGGCCAGTCGTCCCAACCAAAGAACAGAGGCGAGTTTAAGTCTCGCCACCCAAAGCGAGGTTCTAACAAGAACCAAGGACCTTTAACTCTTAGGCAGTCTCATGGTAAGAACAAACGGACCAGTCGTCCCAAAGCGAGAGTAGAAGGCCAAGCGCCTACTCTCTGCTACAAATGTGGTGCTTATGGTCATATGCAACGGACTTGCAGGGCAACCCCCCAAGAAGTTGATAACTATCACAAGGGGCGCCGGGCCGAAGCAAATCTGGTCAACGAGTGCGAAAATCTAAATCTTGAGACCCCCGATTTTATAGCAGAAATGGAAGAATGAATCTCCATTTTCTCTCTATATTTGATTTAAGTCATGAAACTTTTGGTGGTTTGTATTTTCTGTTTTCTCGATAAATTAAAGTTCTATTTCGAGCACTTTCCTCAAACGTGTGACAAACTTTAATTTTCTTTACTTATAGGCATGGACCACGAGGCAGTAGATTGTCTGGTTGATAGTGGAACGACTCACACTATCTTGAGAGATAAATCATACTTTATCTCCTATACGCCTAAAGTAACCTCAGTGACAACCATTTCGGGACCCTCAACCCTTGTTCAAGATTTTGGCAAAGCCCATTTTTTGTTGTCCAATGGTACTCCCGTTGAAATATCAGAGGCTTTATATTCTTCAAGGTCCAGTGATACCTTACTGAGTTTTAAGGATATTCGAGAAAACGGATTTCATGTTGAAACTGCTCGAGAACATGGCTTCGAGTATCTTTTCATTACCTCCACTCAGTACGGCCAAAAGCGTATCATGGAGAAGTTAAAAAGTCTTTCAAGTGATTTGTATCTCACTACGATACAACACATCGAAAGTAATCTCTTCATTCGCCGAGCGCCAGTTGATGAGAGGACTTTTATGCTATGGCATGACCGGCTGGGTCATCCGGGTCAAAATACGATGCTTCGCACTATGAATGCATCACATGGGCATCCTCTTGGAGGAAAGAATTTCTTTATAAATCCGAAAAGCCTATGCCAAGCTTGCTCGATTGGGAAGACGAATCTCAAGCCACTCCATGTGAAACCTACGAGATTAGTTTCTCAATTCCTTGAGAGAAAACATGGAGATATTTGTGGACCAATCCAACCAACATGCGGACCATTTAAATACTTCATAGTTTTGGTTGATGCATCGACTAGATGGTCACACGTAGTGTTGTTGTCCACCCGAAACGCAGCGTTTTCTAAACTCCTCGCCCAGATTATTAAGTTAAGGGTCACCATCCAGATTATCCGATAAAGTCTATTAGACTTGATAATGCCGCGGAGTTTACATCGAAGACTTTCGATGACTATTGCATGACTTTGGGAATAAATCTTGAACATCCTGTTGCGTATGTTCATACCTAAAATGGCCTAGCAGAAGCTTTTATAAAGCGACTGCAAGTGATAGCGCGGACCTTGGTTATGCGCACCAAACTCCCACTATCTGCATAGGACTATGCAATTTTACACGCTGCAAATTTGGTCCATCTGAGGCCCATGGCCACACAACCACTTTTCGCGTACCAGCTGGTTACTAGATGTGAGCCTGACATCTCACATTTACGCGTGTTTGGGTGCCTAGTCAATGTTCCAATTGAGCCGATAAGGCGTTCAAAATTTGGACCTCAGAAGCGACGGGGAATATATGTCGGTTATAACTCTCCGTCCATCATTCGCTATTTAGAGCCCTTGACAGGCGATCTCTTTACCGCGAGACACGCGGATTGTGACTTTGATGAGGCAATCTTCCCGTCGTTAGGGGGAGAAATGCACGCTAACGTTGATGAGGAACAACGTAAATTAGCGTGGCATGTGCCCGCTGTTGCTCATCATGATCCCCCCTCTGCACATAGTGATAAGGAAGTGCAAAGGATTCTAGGTCTGCAAGATATTGCAAATCAAATGCCAGATGCATTTAGCGACCTAGCTGTCACGCCCCAGAACCAGAATACTGGAGAGCGGGGGACAGACACAGCCAGCTACGTACATTGAAGTGAATCTCACATCGCAATACGGTCACGGCTGTCTAGATGCATGAGGGTTTACTACAAGCCATCAGTCTCTTAAGGTCAATAACAAGCCTAGTGTCTCAATCTCAAGCAACAAGTAGATATAACAAGATGGTAGATCATCAGACATACAAAGTAAGGCGTCCCATACATTACATATTCAGATGATCATGAAGCTAGTCATACAAAATACGAAGACTAGCAAGAGTTTAAGTCATACATGATCAACCCTAGGATTTGTCAATCATGCTACAGCCCGTAGGCAGACAGTAAGTAGAGTTACAAACGAGCTAACACTTGCTCGGCGGCTAAACGCCTCAAAAGAATATTTTTACAAGGGAGTGGGAGAGCAAAATAAAAATCCACTCGTTGTCCGGATTCCTTCTAGTGTTCACCATCTGGCAGAAAAGTCGGGAGATCCTCGGTAGCTGCTCCGAAATTTGGCCATACAAAACTAGCTGGGTCAGACACCAGAAAGAGCAAGTGCCACAAAGGAGGCTTCACTTAAGAACTAAAACCAGCATGTCAGCACATAAATCATAGGTGAAATAACATAAGGCATGAGTTAAAGAAAACAGGATGATAAACGATAAGATAACTAGAGGACTATTCCGGTACCCAAGTTACAACCCGTAAACCAAACAAGGACCGGGGTTGTAACCCTTCACCTTAACAAAACTTAGCCTCGAACCAATTATCGATAACGTAGAGCATAAACAAGCATGTCCGGAGTTATCCATGTACTGGATCTAGGCAAGACTAAACAAGATAGGACTCCATCCATCATTCATGACCAAGCAAAGAGTACGGCTTGATACTTAACTAACTAGGGTTATCACAAGCTTAGTTACTAGCAAGATGCAATGAGGTACGCCTACGGCCACAAGCCCTGCAGACTATCCAGGTTATCCAGACGCAAGGTTCAAGCTGAGAGTTATCATGCCTTGTTAGGTGACTTGGATGCAACACATGACGGTGTGCATAGAAATCGTTTCATGTAGTGCCCCACATAACAGTGAGCTGGAAATGTGCCCTACTCGTCGGTAGGCTACAAGTCCATCAAGGAAGGCGTCCAGATAACGGGATTGCTTGTAGCCGGAATACCTCTCTATATGCTCTACTTGATCAATTTAGTCATTAACCTAGTCAGATTCGGTATGAATCCCTGACCGTGGTAACCAGGGATACATGTCCTAGACATGATGCGAGACAAGACTGGTTGCTTATACAAGCATATTCGATACAATCATCCACGGTGTCAAGAATTCACTTAGCATGTCAGGTTAGCCGTCGCAACAACGTATCACGGTTATCATGTTGGGTTGCTTATCAAGATTACTTGTCAAGGCAAGGGTGCGTCACAACGGACCACCATCAAGAATTATCATGTTAAATTACTTGTCAAGTGTGCACCACGGCGGGTCACTAATCATGCAAGGCAAGTAGGGTCAGGTCCAGTTGCGCCTAAATATCAGGCTGCGCTCAAGTCAGGCTACGCTCAAGTCAACATACGCTCAGGTCAGCATACGCTCAGGTCAGCATACGCTCAGTCAGCATACGCTCAGGTCAGCATACGCTCAGGTCAGCATACGCTCAGTCAGCATACGCTCAGTCAGCATACGCTCAGGTCAGCATACGCTCAGTCAGCATACGCTCAGGTCAGCATACGCTCAGTCAGCATACGCTCAGGTCAGCATACGCTCAGTCAGCATATGCTCAGGTCAGCATACTCTCAGTCAGCATACGCTCAGTCAGCATACGCTCAGTCAGCGTATGAGGTCCATACGACTCCTTGTCACCCAAGTCAGCGTATGCAAGACATACGCTTCCAAAAGGTAGCGTATGAGTCAGTCTGCGCTACGCTAAAGAGCGCGTGCAGCTCAGTGGCGCAAGCTAAAAAGCTCGCGTACTGCTCACTATCTTCTCCAAAATAGCAAGAACTCCATGGTTTGAACCCAAAGCTTCAAAAGTCCATAACTTGGTCAAAACAAGTCCAAATCCAACTTTTTAAAGGTCAAAATTGGGTAGAATAAAATTCTCTACAATATGGAACCATCAAAACTTGAAAACAAAGAAGTTTGATAGATCAAAACCACCAAAATTCGAAAATAATTAATTTCTAGATCTACAAAAATCAAAGCCTCAAAATGGAAAATGACAAGTTCTAATGTGTCTTAGAAACATGAGGAGAAGCTAATAGAACAATAAAAATGGGCTCTCTTGTGGAAGCAAGTTGCACTTGCCTAAGGGGTGTTCTTGGTTGGTGGTGGGTTTAATGGAAAAGGAAGAAGAGTTAATGAGGAAGTGGAGGAGAGAAAAAAGTTAGGTGGGTTATAAAGGGGAAAGGTGGTGGGTTTAACATGATGAACCAAAGAATAAACCAAGCCATCCCAAAATAAACCAAGTTACACCATTACATGCTATGATGAACCTAATCAAGATTAAACTGAAATTAGCTAGCCAGGCAGGAAAATAAAAATACATGTCAGGATTCCGTATACGTATACTGGAAATACGTAGAACGAAAAATGGGGGTGACACTAGCAAAAGTCACGAGATCAATTATACCTGCTGCAAATGTGCCTGCAAGGATAGACGTCCCTGAGAGACGCCATGTTCCTGTGAAACATGTTGCTCCGGTCGAACCCACCGAGCAAAGGACGCTGCCATCGGCCGTCCAGTCCGCCGCTATTCCCAAGAAGAAGGGAAGACCGGTTGGTTCCAAAGATGTTCTACCCCGGAAGCGGAGAAATCTTGTTAAAAGCATTTTGCCACATGAGATCATTAAGGATCACGGCGATGTATTAGAAGAGCGCGTTCCAGATGAAACGCCTATTCCTAATCATGCCGATAACCTCGAAATATCCGTCGAGTATGCTAGCTTAGACGATATTTTGAAACGAAATAAAACTGTCATCGATGATGTGTTCATATACTCAGTGGCCACTGACATTATGAACAATGATGACATGGAACCTCGTAGTGTTGCCGAGTGTCAACGACGAACGGACTGGTCATAATAGAAACAAGCAATCCAGGCTAAACTAGACTCCTTAGCGAAAAGAAACGTGTTTGGACCTATTGCTCCAACACCATCCAATGTTAAACCAGTTGGTCACAAATGGGTTTTTCTAAGGAAGCGTAATGAGAGAAATGAGATTGTGTGATACAAGGCTCGCCTTGTGGCGCAAAGCTTCTCATAACGCCCTGGAATTGATTACGAGGAGACGTATTCTCCCGTAATAGACGTTATAACTTTCCTCTACTTAATCAGTTTAGTAGTTTCCGAAAAACTGAATATGCAGCTCATGGATGTGGTCACATCCTATCTCTACAGGGATCTGGACACGAAGATATACATGAGAGTCCCTAAAGGACTAAAGATGCCTGAATCAAGTAGTTCTCAACCACGGAACGCGTTCTCGATTAGACTGAGGCATTCGCTATATGGATTGAAACAATCCGGACGAATGTGGTATAACCGCCTAAGCGAATACTTGATCGGTTTGGGATACATTAATAACGAACTTTGTCCATGCGTGTTCATAAAGAAATCTACTTCAGGATACGCAATCATCGCGGTTTATGTAGATGACATGAATCTCATAGGAACCGAAAAAGACTTGTCAAAAATTGTTGATATCCTGAAGAGGGAATTCGAGATGAAGGATCTTGGGAAGACACGGTTTTGTCTCGGCCTGCAGATCGAGCACCATAAAGATGGAATTCTTGTCCATCAAGCGAACTACACCCAAAAGGTGTTGAGACGCTTTAGTCATTTTGACGTTAAGCCGTCCGCTACTCCCATGATCGTCCGCTTTCTAGACATTACTAAGGACCCATTTCGTCCAAAGGAGGATGACGAAGAGATATTGAGTCTTGAGTGCTCTTATCTGAGTGCAATAGGTGTTTTATTGTACTTGGCCCAATGTACTAGACCGGATATCTCGTTTGCTGTGAATTGTCTAGCTCGACACAGTACCGCGCCAACACGCCGCCATTGGAATGGCATAAAAGACATTTTTTACTACCTTAAGGGTACTACGGACTTGGGCTTATTCTATCCCTACGCGGTTTTGAGTGAGTCCAACGCTCTTGGCACTCGAAGCAACGCGAACCTTGTTGGCTACGCCGATGCGGGATACTTATCTGATCCGCACAAGGGGCGTTCCCAATCTGGTTATGTCTTTACCATTGAGAATACGGTGATTTCTTGGAGGTCTCGCAAACAGACCTTAGTGTCTACTTCAACGAACCACTCTGAGCTACTCGCGCTCTATGAGACGACTAGAGAGTGTGTATGGCTTCGAGCTATTATTGGCCATATTCGAAGTACATGGGATCTTCCATATGACCCAGATGAACCTGTTGTCGTCTATAAGGACAATACCGCTGTTATTGATCAAGCGAAACATGGTTACATCAAAGGGGATGCTACCAAGCACATATCGCCCAAGTTGTTCTTTACACATGAACAACAAGCGCTTCAGAAGATTGAAGTGCAACACATTGGATCGGAGAATAACCGTGCAGACTTGTTCACCAAGTCACTGCCGAAACACGCGTTCCAGAAACATGTCAGAGCAATTGGACGTAGGAAACTTTCAGAGCTAGCCTAAGTGAAACATATTTCCTGCACCCTGTTGTGTGCATGTGAGGGGGAGCGCCCCAACGAGCGCCTCCAAACGTCCTGTTGTGCGTATATCCCGCACCATGTCGAGTGCGAGTGAAAAGGAAAGCATCCTGATGTATGCTTGTGTACTCTTTTTCCCTTCGACCAAAGTTTTTCCCACTGGGTTTTCTTTGGCAAGGTTTTTAACGAGACACAGTTCAAATCCCTTATTCACTAAGGATTATTATAATCAGGGGGAGTATCCATTTGTATACTTCTAAACCATCGTGTACTCTTTTGTCCTTCGATCAGCGGTTTTCCCCACTGGGTTTTCCCTGACAAGGTTTTGACGAGGCATCTTTGCAATGGTTAGTTTACCTCCATCACACTGACCTATGTGTACTCTTTTGTCCTTCGACCAAAGTTTTTTTCCTACTGGGTTTTCTTTGGCAAGGTTTTGACGAGGCACAAGTAGATGGTCAAACTTGAAGATGCAAGCTACAGACAGACGAAGAAACTCAGAGATGTTTACAAGCAGAATTTCTGGAGAGACAAGGGGGAGTGTTGTAACTCATATGGCCCTTCATTTTATCTCCTTGTAACATACAAAAACCCTTTGGCCTTTCGTTTCTTCATAACCCCCAACCTTTCTCCCTATATAAAGAGAGGTTGGGATAGCTTGTAATATGCACTTGTGTGGTTGATAATATACGAGAAAGCTTCGTCTCCGTGTGTTTGAGCTTTTGTCTTACGACAAAACTAATTTTTTTCTTTGTGGAGGGTCCACCAGCGGTAGCTTACTATTGCGGGCCCTTAGAGCATCTCCAACCCTATTGTCTTGTTAAGTGTTGTGAGTCTTAGGTGGCTCCTATGTGGCATGAGCCACAAGACAATGTCTTGTTTATGTGGCAAAACTATATCTCAAAAGACAATGCGATGGAAAAACTCTCTCCAATGCAAAAGTATTGAGGAGACAATAAAAAGTATTTTTTTCAACTTCCAGGGCAACTTTTAAGACAACTACTCATCTTCTTTCTTTTTATAATATTTTTTATTCATAATTGATGACATGGAAGAGAAGACATTGTCAAGTGCATTGTCTAGAACAAGACAATCAACTTCACAATGTCTTCTTTAATTTTTGCCACATAAGCTTCACAATTGACTTGACAATTGCATTGGAGAAGAACTTTTGAATAAAATTTTGTCATTCCTATGTGGCATTAACTTTTTTCCAAAGTCACAATAGGGTTGGAGATGCTCTTAGAGCATCTCCAACCCTATTGTCTTGTTAAGTGTTGTGAGTCTTAGGTGGCTCCTATGTGGCATGAGCCACAAGACAATGTCTTGTTTATGTGGCAAAATTATATCTTAAAAGACAATGAGATAGTAAAACTCTCTCCAATGCAAAAGTATTAAGAAGACAATAAAAAGTATTTTTTCCAACTTCCAAGGCAACTTTTAAGACAACTACTCATCTTCTTTCTTTTTTCTAATATTTTTTATTCATAATTGATGACATGGAAGAGAAGACATTGTCAAGTGCATTGTCTAGAATAAGACAATCAACTTCACAATGTCTTATTTAATTTTGCCACATAAGCTTCACAATTGACTTGACAATTGCATTGGAGAAGAACTTTTGAATAAAATTTTGTCATTCCTATGTGGCAACAACTTTTTCCCAAAGTCACAATAGGGTTGGAGATGCTCTTATGCGTCGTCCTAGCGTTGCACTATTGCTTGGCGCGCCACCAACTCAAAAGTCAAAATTTTCCTTCCTAAGATTTATAACATTTTTTTAATCTATTTTCCTTGAAAAATGAGGACGTGGAAACTAAGTAAAAATAATTGTTATTAAAATTTTATAAAATATTTAGGCTAAATTACAACTCGATACCCTCAACTATCTAAAATGTTCAACTTGATACCTTCAACTTTGATAGGTACTAACTTAATACCCTCAACTATATAATAATTATATATTGATACCCAAAATTTTAAAAATGACAAAATTACCCATCCCTCATTCTTCTCCTGCAGCACCCCCTCCGACCGCGACCGACTCACATACCAGCCCCGGCGTTCTCCGGTGAACACCGCGCCCCCACCGCCCGGTCCCCCGTGCGTCCCGCCACCCCGTGCCCCGCACGCCCACGCGCCCCGCGAGCCCCGCCGGCGTTACCCCCGTGCACCCCTCCCCGTGCCCCCCTCTCCCCGCCTCCGGCTGCTTCCCAAGCGCGCGATCCCGCCGCATCGCACAACTCCGGACAAGTCAACGCGGGGTGGGGGAGGGGAGTTTGCGAGCTGGAGGGGGAGGGGAGGTTGCCGACGGGAGGGAGGGGGAGGGGAGGTTACCGACGGGAGGGAGGGGGGTTGGGTGGAGGGGGGAAGGTCGCCGGCGGGAGAGGTGGGGAGGTCGTCGGCCGGAGGCAGGAGGGGTGGGGGTGGGGGGGAAGGTCGTTGGCGGGAGAGAGAGGGGGGGGAGGTCGTCGACCGGAGGCAGGAGGGGGGGGGGGGGGGAAGGTCGCCTGCGGAGGAGGGGGGGTGGAGGTCGTCGGCCAGGAGGCCGGAGACAAGGGGGGTTGAGGGGAGGGACAATTTTGTCCAATTTTCAGGGTATCAAGTTAGTACATATCAAAGTTGAGGATATCAAGTTGAAAAACTGAAATAGTTGAGGGTATTAAGTTGTAATTTAGCCAAATATTTATTAAAATTAATTAGTTCGTGTCCAATTTGTGTCCCTGTATGTTTTTCGTGTCCAATAAAATCGTGGCCTCCTTCGGTCGCATCGTCGTCGATTCCTCCGGTCGTGGTCAGTCCTCTACGTTGTCGACTGTCCGTGTCCTCGACTTCCTTCCGGTCATGGTCGAGAAGGATCAGACTCCAATCTCAAAAGAGGGAGAGGATGAAGGAGCCACACGTAGGCGGTCACCGCCTGAGCCGCTGCACGCCACCGGGTCACCGTCGCATGTCAGATCCGTTGCGACGAGCCACCGGGTCACCACCCGAGCCGTCGTGCGCCACCGGATCACCGCCTAAGCCGCCGCGCGTGCGTTGCCAGGTCCGTCGCTGTCGCGCGTGCGTAGTCGGCCCGCCGTCGTTGCGTGGCACTGGATCACCGCCTGGCCCGTCGTTGCACGCCAGTTGGAACTTTTTTCCTCTGAAGTTTTTTTTTTTTCATGGAGGAAAAAAAAACAAGGAGAGAGAGAGTGGGGGTTTGGGAGGGAAGAGGGGGGTGGGGCCCACAGAAATGTAAGTGAGAAAATAGCTAAGAGCATCTCCAACCCTATTGTGAGTTTAGAAAAAGTGGTTGCCACATAGGAATGACAAACTTTTATTTCAAAAATTCTTCTCCAATGCAAATGTAGAATCAATCATGAAGTTGACATGGCAATTACATGACAAGGACAATGTGAAGTTGGTTGTCTAGATCTAGACAATGCACTTCACAATGACTTTGTCTCCACATCATCAATTATGAATAAAAATATTTATAAAAAAATAAATAAGTGGAGGAGTTGTCTTGGAAGTTGGAAAAAATACTTTTATTGTCTTCTCAATACTTTTGCATTGGAGAACACTTTTTTATCTCATTGTCTTGTGTGAATATTATCTTGCCACATAGGAAAGACATTGTCTTGTGTCTCATGCCACACAGGAATCACAACACAAAACAAGACAATAGCGTTGGAGATGCTCTAAAAGCTGTACGTTCATTTTGTCAAAAAAATTTGGGAAAGTGTTTTCTCAGTTTGGATTGACAAACGCAATTTCCGGAGAAGCTGACATTTAAACGCAAAAAATTGGCTTAAAAAAAAGGAAACCGCAGTAGTTGGAAGGGTATTTTAATTAATTGAGAGTATTTATTTAATTATTGTTGCCAAACGTTTAAAAAAATTGAAAAAATGATTTGATGGAGACTAGATAGTTTTTGAATTGGAAAATATTTGCTATATTGTTCTGTTAACTTTTCTCTTAAGTTCTTATACTTTGATATGTTTTTAATTAGTGTTGTCATAGTTACTTCGTTATTAAAATTTTAAATATTAAATAATTATCCAAGGTTATTTTTAATGAATTGATAATCATAAATATATTATAAAATAATAATAAGTAATTCAATAGTAATAAATAACGATAACTAAACAATAGTTATTTATAAAATATTAAATAGTTATTACATGCTAACTAATACGAAAATCAAGATGGTTAAATATTAATAACAAATAATTAAGATAGTTAAACAATAATACTATTCTTATTATAGCAATTGTTTAACATAAAAAAAAGTCAAAGACATAATAATTAGTTATTAATTTAAACAGATAATTAATTATATTTAATATTAAGATAAATTATTAATTATTAAAGATGACTAATAAATTATTAGTATCTTGTAATTATAAAAATGCTATTATTATAACTAGAATTCGCTTACGTGCGTTGTTGTATTTTACTTGTGTTTTTTTTCTTCTTCACTTTTTATATCTATACTTGCATGACAATCCTTTTTAGAAATCATATAAAAAAAATTAATTTTAATTTATTTTTGACATGATGAATATTTATTGTAATTAGAAGTATGTGAGTGTTAGTGGTGTTTATTTATGTTGATGAAATGATGTACGATTTAAATACTCCATTCCTATTAACTAAAACATATTTTGATATATATAATATTAGATAATGACACTTTTGGAACATGCAAGACGAAGCCTAGAAAATTATATATTACATGTATTATAAATTGTGCATGTGCATTGTATGTATTTTTGTTTGTATATTTTTAAAAATGTAAACTTGCTTGATGAGCTCATTTTAAAATTATATATATATATATATATATATATATATATATATATATATATATATATATATATATATATATATATAAAGTCCGAATCTGGAGTCCCTTCCAAGGAGCTCCGCGTGAAGCCCTGTCGTCCTCGACCGTTGGATCGAGTGGGCGTCCATGTGGGCCCCACGATCCGATGGTGCAAGAGGGCGGGGCTCCGCGGACGGGACTTTGCATCCGCGCTCATATAGTTGCAATTCCAATTAATTTTTTTTTCAGTGTTTGGAAACGCCCAAAAATTTGGGAGCGAAAGTGAATTAGAGAGGAAAAATGAATCTTTTGGTTGGTGGATGAAATTATTTTTCTCCTATTTTCCTTCCTCTTGGGAAGCAATTCCTTTCCTATTCATTTCTTGGACATCCAAATAAAGAAAATAAATCAATTTTTTTTTCCAAGGCTCTAATCCTGTGAACCAAACGTGGCCAAAAAGTTTACAGACACCATGAGGGTGGTGTTGAGTTAAGCATTTATCTTTCCTTAGTCCATGTAACTTAATTATAAGACTTATTTCTTGCATTCTTTTGGATATTAATAAATTATGTTTAAAAATAAAACCCAACTGAATGCTAATATTTGAAAGAGGATGATTTTTGTAGGCTTGAGTTAAAAATAATACTTTAATTTCGAAACTAAATGATGTCTTCTCTCTAATACTACTAAGTATATATAGTTGACAACAAAATTATCTTCCACTTCCGAATAATCCTAAGAGAATTAATAGTCAGATTACAACTCTAGTAAGCCCTTCTGAAATCCAAAACAACACTCATGCTAATCTAATCTACAAACAAAATTTCTAGATTACAAACCAGTTTTAGCTCACAACAGAAACAATATTTATGACTCCAACTCCGAACTAATTAAGCATAGTACTTATACCAAACGATACTCCGCACCTATGAGTGTTGCGATAATTAGTATTGCAATATTTACAAAATTTTTAGTGTTTATTTTGGGCTAATTATAAAGGCACTGTCCTTTTTTATCAGGACTAGTCCGGATTGGGGCTAGCCCAATTTTTTTTGGTTTTACTCAGGACAGTCCATTTATTTGATCAGAGGCTGTCCCAAAGTAATCCACCCCCCCCCCCCCCCCCCCCCCCCCCCCCCCCCGAACACAAAATTTGTCTTGCAAGAACCCTAACTTTCCTCTTCTTCTTCCTCCTAAGCCCTAAACACTAACTCCATTCTCCACCACTCGGCGAGCATCTTCATCATCTTCCTCTTCTTCCCCACGTCCTCTTCTCTCTTTCAAGGAGAACGATGGCCCCGAAACCTTCCTCGCAAACAAGGTGCGAAATCTTTCTCCATTTCTTTCGAAAACCGTAGAAATTCTCTAAGAAAATTGAAGGATCAATTACATTCTTTATTTCAATTGCAATTATTGTAATGTGAATGAAACTATATTCGGACCGTAGCAAACGTGATTGCCAAAATTTGGCGTCTTCCAGGACTGCCCAGTCTTCTGGCAGTCCTGACTGTATGTTGGACTGCCAGAAGAATGAGCAATCCATTGGCATAACATGTGTAGCGAAGGACTGCCCATTCTTCTGGCAGTCCTGACTGTATGTTGGACTGCCAGAAAAATGAGCAGTCTATTTGGCATAACATGTGGAACAATGGACTGCCCACTTTTCTGGCAGTCCTGACTCTATGTTGGACTGCCAGGAAAATGAGCAGTCCATTAGCATAACATGTGCAACAATGGACAACCCAAATTTCTGGCAGTCCAACATAAAGTTAGGACTGCCAGAAAAGTGGGCAGTCCTTTCTTACACATGATGTGAGTTAGGACTGCCCTCTTTTCTGACAGTCCTAACTGTATCTTGGACTGCCAGAAATGTGGGCAGTCTTTAGTTACACATGTCCTGAGCCAGGACTGCCCATTCAAATTGGCAGTCCATTATACAGTGAGGACTGGTAGAATATTGGGCAGTCCAATGTTTGCACTAGTGGAACAACAACATTTGTGGGCATGCCTTACAATTTAATATGTAATTAATATTCAATAATAGTCATGAAAAGAAGACAAAGGAGAAGTATGTTGAGGCCAGGCCCGAAAGAAAACGTCCTACCGCATCGGATCGCAAGGCACGTGAAGCTGGTATAAATGTCGAGAAAGGGCTATCAATCAGAGAACCCGAACCATCCTCACAAACAAGAACACGTGGAACGAAACGTGTTGCAAGGCGTTCGACGAAAGCGGCGACGACTCGTCGTGATGATTCCTCCGATGATGATGATGTACCCATTGTCCGAATGAGAGATGACGCTGGATCGGGTCCTTCTCAAGTAGTCGAGGAAGAGGAAGATGCGGGCCCAATTGGTTGCTCTATTTTGACGTCAATCGAGAACCACATTTCTTATGAAATATGGAAGGATCCGGTTAGTTACTTACCTTGTATATAGATTAACTATTCGAAATAATAGATATATGTAATATTGGATCTTTGTTTTTTTTATTTGCAGAAAAGCTCGCGCCTTTTGAGGGTAATAAACCACGCGAAGATGTGTAGTACGTGGGGATTTGATGAGTTGAAAGAGAGTGTGAAGGAAAAAATTACCCCTACCGGATTGCAGTATTTGGCAAAATACTCGTATCAGATATTGGACCACGCAATGATTTCTACATTTGTGGAGCGCTGGCATCCAGAAACTAACAACTTCCATCTCGCAGATGGAGAGTTGACAATCACCTTTGATGATGTCCACCACATTTAGGGCTTAGAGTTGATGGTCGTCAAATGTCGATGGACTATTCCGAGGGCGACTTCGACCTGTATGATGAGATGGTGGATTTGGTTGCCAATTGTCTCGGTGTTGAGTCCCAGACTTTTGTCACAATCCCGAAATTTAAGAAGTCTTATGGAGTTCCTTTAAGTTTTTTGAGGAATACTTTCAATGATGACGCCAACGACGCCGACGACAACAAAGCTAATGACGACCTCGTGGCCCATGGATACATGCAGTTCATCCTAGGAGCCGTCGGCATTACAGACAAGTTCGGGACAGCGATACATGCAAAATATCTAAACAATTTTAGGGACTTGTGTCACGCCCCGCTCCCGTAGGAGCGATCGTCCTCGCTAAGGCGTGATGCCGCACGGGCCTAGGTTGCGCCCGTGCAAGGCCAAGTCCAGAAACGGCCGATTTGAGCTAGGCCACAGAGTCGCACAGAGTGTCCCCATTTGCAGCGGAAAGTAAATGAACACAAATTGAAGCGAATTCAAACTCTTTATTGATTTTCAAGAAGTTTACAAGCGGCGCTAGGCCGATATTACAAATCGCTCAAACTCTCTCTCTAAAACATAAAAGGCGTGCCAAGTGGCTTACAAGATGGAATGATTCATGGCGATGTTCCGATACATTATGTCCTGTATAGGGTGCTTCAGCTCCTTGCAACGCTCCAAGGCTCCAGAGATAGCTCCGCGCCTTAGCACGTTCGATGGAAGCTCCGCACCCGCCAACGTTTCCTACTTCCTGCAAGCAGACTGTGGGGTTATCAGTACATTGTTATGCACTGGTGGGGAGGCTAGCTCGCCCACAACGCTATCATTACCAAACACGTATCATTTACTTTTGTGCATCTCTATCATTCATTGTCTTTCTAATCTTGCCTTAAGGTCATTTTTATGGCATATGATATAACCTATCTCGTGTTACCGATTTCATAGTGTAGCATGAAAATACATTTACAACTTACCCATACTTACCGTCCGGCCTTCCCTGTTCAAAGTAAATCAAGTTAGACAACAGTTCATATGTAAACCAAGTCATGATTCATGTATGCACTCAGTGCCGTGCTCGTGTTCCTGCCTCAGATTCTAGCGAGTCATAGCATGTTCTAGCACGTCGTGGGCACGTTGTCTACTCATTGAATAAAGTACTCTTATCATTTTGTGTGTTACCATTCAGGCATATTCATAGGGCACTTCATTTAGTTAACTTAGACTACTTTGATTTCAATGCAAGGACTTGCACGTGGATTGCCACCAGCAAAGCCCACTTAACTCTATATGCACCGGTCGCTGGCATCACAAGCCATTTTGGACATCCAAGCCATTGTATTTCTCAACTTAGCGTAGGGTGCGGACTGGCACACATCCCGTTAAGTCTTTCTTGAAATACTGCAGCACTTACGTCCCCTGGGTGGCCAAGTCCGCACCCAGGCAACCCGTAAGCCTTATTTGATTTCCGTCCGGACCGGCCACGTCCTCCCTTTGACCGTGCCGCTGGAAATCCCTTATATCTTCTACCTCCCGTATACGAGGGGATTGTCCACGACCATTTCGTATTATTTGTCATTTAACTTAACGGCTGTCTCCGAGCTGTAGGCTAACCCTTAGCCATAATGCGTTATCGACCAGGTTGGCGTCCGTACAACGCGGGTAGCGAGCCCCGTTGCACGTGCCCGTCACACCTGTCGCTAACCATTTCTTTCTTTCTTATCTTTTTCTTCATTCTTTCTTTTCTTTCTTTCACTTGTCCGTTTGTTCATTGATTCATTTCATTCACACATTCATTCATTCATTCATCGATTTATTTATTCACTTATTCATTCATTCTTTCATTTATACATATTACAACTCCCTGTGCGGGAGTCGCCTTGGCGACCCATCGGTCCCGTGGCCTTTCAATGTTGCTATACTCTACTCGGAACGACTATGTCGATAGTCTTCCCGTTTTATTGTTGTAAACCATCCATTGTTTCATTGTTGGACGCATAAGGAGCATAAACGTAGGCTTGTGCCGTAGCACGAGCGTGGAGCGCGGGCGAGAGTTTTCATACTTTCCATGTTCCTTTCCATATTCTATACAAGCATACAAGTTGGGATTATTCCCTTAGCTAGGTGCGTTGGGTCATTTATTAGCATGCAAGACGTTATCGCCTAGTGATTCTCATGATAGTGTCCGCATTGTTATGTGTCTAGGCTAAGCAGAGACAGGTTCATCGGAGCCACCCACCTTAGCGATGTTCGCATCGGCCGAGCGATACTCCGAGTGCGCCTTCGATAGTCTAAGTCTGGATTTATCTTGTCGGGCCAATGTAAGCCTTGCATCGATTCGCATCGATACTTCATCGGGTCGAAGCAACTCTTCGGGTCGACGGCTCGTTTGAGTTGTTGCACTTGCCGTTTGGAATCGGTATTCCGCTAGGGCGGAGCGGGGCATTACAACTTGAACGCTGTGGATGAAATATCATTCTGAAGTGGTATACTAGCACACCTCTACTGCGAACTTGGTGCTGCATCTCGAGTCGAGTCGAAGACAATAGCTGGTTGTCAAACACTGCTCCATGTAAGCAAACCCTAGCATATCGTGTCTATAGAATTGTATAAAATTATGTCGATAACGATAACATTGTTATATTCTACATTTTCAGGCGTGGATATAAGAGCATTTTTCGACGCTCAATAGGGCTACTCTTAATCGAAATTATGATGAGCAGATGCCCAGGATGTGTAGGTGGAGGCCGGCTAAGATAGATACCAGACATCCACATACGTTGGCTACCCTACGTGTTGCTCTAGAAGATCTGAGGGCAAAGGAGGTGAAACAATAGTAACTTGAACTAGCATTTACTTACCACTCTAGTATTCCGCATTAATTAGTAACTCCTAGTAATGAATGCATGTTGTAGATTATTTGACATCCATATAAGGATCTGCGAAATAGCACTCGTCCTGTGCAACCAGTTGACTATTTAGAGGTCCGATATTTTGTCATGAAATTGAGGAGCCTCACATCCCAGATAGAGTGCTTCGTCAGTTTGGTTACATACAGACTATCCCGAGCACGTTGAAATTAAGAACCGCTGCAAAAGGGAAGAAACCGTCGACCTATGTCCCGCCGTACTACCCTTGGGTTGTGGATTTTTTCACTGAGTGGCAACAACATCTTGTCGGTAAAACCATACGAACTTCGGCGGTGGAGATGTGGGATTGTAGTGAGGACTATATGGAATACTATGGGAATGTCGGACATGGTATGATGTTGAATCCTGATAAGAGAAGTGCGAAAGTGCCGGTAGCAGCACCCTTACCTTCCAAGTCAGCACTATATGATGCATTGCAGAAGATGGTTAGTATAGTTTGTTTAATTAACCCATGTTGTGGTAAATTGTTGGTTCCTAAAATTATGATATATATGTATTCATGCAGGCTTCGAAAGTGAAGAAATTGGGGAAAAGTCTAATCAAGTGCAAGGGGGAGAATTACAAAGATGTCGGTACCCAGATGCAGAACATCGCAGCTGATTACCCATTTATCGATGAGCGACGCACGAAGATGTGTCATGATCCTGAATGACTATGTAGTTTGTATATGGTTGAATGTATTTGGTAGTTGGGCGAGACCGAGGAAGTGACTTGTATAACTTTTCTAATTGGTTGAACAATCTCTGTGTCAACAATTTTAAATTAGTTTGCATATTATATGAACGTCGTTTTGAGTATCTTGCTGTGAATTAGTTTTATATTGATTGCAAGTTTGCGTATTATATGAATGTTTCTTGCTGTAAATTAGTATTAAATTAGTATGATGTGGGTACTGCCGTGAACTAGTATTAAATTAGTTTGCATATTGGTCTGCCCAGTCCTTGCTCACATCAAGTCATGTTTGTATGTGGACTGCCCAGTTCCTAGGCAGTCTATGCTCACAGCAAGTTCTGTGATGGACTGCCCAGTTTCCTGGCAGTCCACATATGTATGTTGACTGCCAGGAAACTGGGCAGTCCATATTAGAACTTGTTGTTTGTATGTGGACTATCCAGTTCCTGGGCAGTCCATGCTCACAGCAAGTTCTGTGATAGACTGTCCAGTTTTCTGGCAGTCCACATATGTATGTGGACTGTCAGAAAACTGGGCAGTCCATCACAGAACTTGCTATTTGTATGTGGACTGCCCAGTTCCTGGGCAGTCCATGCTCACAGCAAGTTCTGTGATGGACTGCCCAGTTTCCTGGCAGTCCACATATGTATGTGGACTGCCAGGAAACTGGGCAGTCCATATTAGAACTTGCTGTTTGTATGTGGACTGCCCAGTTCCTGGGCAGTCCATGCTCACAGCAAGTTCTGTGATGGACTGCCCAATTTTCTGGCAGTCCACATATGTATGTGGATTGCCAGGAAACTGGGCAGTCCATCACAGAACTTGCTGTTTGGCAGTCTACATACAAACAACAAGTTCTGTGATGGACTGTCCAGTTTCCTGGCAGTCCACATATGTATGTGGACTGCCAGGAAACTGGGCAGTCCATCACAGAACTTGCTGTAAGCATGGACTGCCCAGGAACTGGGCAGTCCACATACAAACAGCAGGTATGTCAACTATACTCATAGATACTTAGTAAGATACAAAATGCTACGCTTTGTCAGTAAGATACAAAATGCAACGCTGCTAATCAGTAAGATACAAACTACTCATAGATACTCAGTAAGATACAAAATGTCAACTATACAGCTATCTATGCAAAATGTTACGCTTTGTCAACTATACATGAGTCTATGCAAAATGTTACGCTTCGTCAACTATACATCAATCAATTAATACATCATAGTGTCCCTCCGACCTTGGTATAGGTTCCACGTAGTTGTGATTTTCTTGTAAACATTTATTGCATCTTCGTAGGGTGTTACCCAAGCGAGGGATTCTTCCGGTGCATGTTTCCACCAAAGTGACGCAGAGGAAGGAATAGGAGAGTGCCCAATCAACCACGGGATAACAAAGTGATCTCCGACGAGTCCAATTGTATTTAGATTGGATATACTGTAGTCCTTCGGAGGAGCGCACATTGGAAAAAACATATTGTTGTTGTGCTTGGAAAGAACGATAATTGGGATCTTGTACTTGTTAGCGAATAGATATGCAACAGAAGGTATGTCCAGGTAATGTTCTGGTCCAGTAGTCTGGGTGTCGCATGGAATGCTTGTCAACAGTTCGCCAACATCTTCTTGTCCAAGTATTTTGCTGTAGAATAAAAGACGAGACTCCAGCTCAAAATATAGCTCAGCTCTAACTTGTCTCCATCCGTCTTTAGCGGGGTAGCCTAGATGCCGCGCAAGCACATGATATCCACAATGTCCGTCTTTGGGCACATCATCAATAGACTAAATATATTCCCGCATGCCGGGCACAAAAGCACCAATGTACGCATCGAGTGTGTTTGCAGCACTCGTATTCTGTTTCTTTCTACGAGTAGGGAGCTTGTTCTTCCTCTTTGGAACGGCTAGCATTTGCACGCTTCTTTCAATGTGCTCAAAGAGAGAGGCTTCTCGCTTAGTAGACTCGAGCTTCTTCTTTTGTGTTCTTGTAAGTCTTTTTTGTCATGCCCCAGAACCAGAATACTGGAGAGCGGGAGATAGACACAGCCAGCTACGTACATTGAAGTGAATCTTACCTCGCAATACGGTCACGGCTGTCTAGATGCATGAGGGTTTACTACAAGCCATCAGTCTCTTAAGGTCAATAACAAGCCTAGTGTCTCAATCTCAAGCAACAAGTAGATATAACAAGATGGTAGATCATCAGACATACAAGGTAAGGCGTCCCATACATTACATATTCAGATGATCATGAAGCTAGTCATACAAAATACGAAGACTAGCTAGAGTTTAAGTCATACATGATCAATCCTAGGATTTGTCAATCATGTTACAGCCCATAGGCAGACAGTAAGTAAAGTTGCAACGAGCTAACACTTGTTCGACGGCTAAACGCCTCAAAAGAATATTTGTACAATGGAGTGGAAGAGCAAAATAAAAATCCACTCGTTGCCAGGATTCCTTCTAGTGTTCACCATCTGGCAGGAAAGTTGAGAGATCCTCAATAGCTGCTCCAAAATCTGGCCATACAAAACCAGCTAGGTCAGACCCCAGAAAGAGCAAGTGCCATAAAGGGGGCTTCACTTAAGAACTAAAACTAGCATGTCAGCACATAAAGTCATAGGTAAAATAACATAAGACATGAGTTAAAGAAAACAGGATGATAAACGATAAGATAACTAGAGGACTATTTCGGTAACCAAGTTACAACCTGTAAACCAAACAAGGACCGGGGTTGTAACCCTTCACCTGAACAGAACTTAGATTCGAACCAATTATCGATAAAGTAAAGCATAAACAAGCATAAACAAGCATGTCAGCTCGCGCACACTGCTCACTGTCTTCTCCAAAATCAGCAAGAACGCCATGGTTGAACCCATAGCCTCAAAGGTCTATAACTTGGTCAAAACAAGTCCAAATCCAACTTTCAAATGGTCAAAATTGGGTAGAATGAAATTCTCTACAACATGAAACCATCAAAATTTGAAAACAAAGAAGTTTGATAGATCAAAACCACCAAAATTCGAAAATGACCAATTTTTAGATCTACAAAAATCAAAGCCTCAAAATGGAAAATGACAAGTTCTAATGTGTCTTAGAAACATGAGAAGAAGCTATTGGAACAATAAAAATGGGTTCTCTTGTGGAAGCAAGTTGCACTTGCCTAAGGGGTGTTCTTGGTTGGTGGTGGGTTTAATGGAGAAGGAAGAAGAGTTAATGAGAAAGTGGAGGAGAGAGAAAAGTTAGGTGGGTTATAAAGGGGGATGGTGGTGGGTTTAACATGATGAACCAAAGAATAAACCAAGCCAACCCAAAATAAACCAAGTTAAACCATTACATGCCATGATGAACCTAATCAAGATTAAACTGAAATTAGCTAGCCAGACAGGAAAATAAAATACATGTCAGGATTCCGTATACGTATACTGAGAATACGTAGAACGGAAAACGGGGGTGACAACTCTACCCACCTTAAAAGAATTCTGTCCTCAAAATTTAATCAAGAGGCTAGAGATGTCGAGCAAGCTATATCATTTGCAGGCAATATATGACTAGCAGTCAATCAAGCAATCACTCATGCAAGCAAGGAACTTAAGCATAAGGCATAAGAAAGACATTATACCTTACGAGTCAAACAGGTCAGGATATCACGATCGGATATCATCCTCACGCTCCCACGTTGACTCACCCAAAGAGTGATGATCCCAAGCAACACGGACTAAACTAATAGTCTTGTTCTTGAGTATCTTCTCCCTCTGGTCCAATATGGATACGGGTCTCTCCTCATACGAAAGGTTGGTACCAACAACCAATTCCGAATGATCAAGGACATGACTCAGATCCGGGATATACCGTCGTAATTGGGATACATGAAAGACATCATGCACCTCACATAACGACGGTGGAAGAGCGAGACGATAGGACACATCACCTACTTGCTCAAGGATATCAAACGGCCCTATATACCTAGGACTAAGCTTTTCCCGTACGCCGAATCGAATGATGCCACGGGTAGGCGAGATCCTAAGGAATACGTGGTCGCCGACAGAAAATTCAAGAGGGCGCCGATGGGAATCGGCCCAATGACGCTGGCGATCTTGGGCAACTCGAAGATGATCTCTGACTTGTCTGACCACCTCAATAGTCCGCGTCACCATCTCTGGTCCAAGTATTTGCCTCTCACCGATATCGTCCTAAGCTAAAAGAGATCTACACTTCCTGCCGTACAAGGCCTCGAAAGGTGCCATCTGGATACTAGTCTAGAAACTGTTGTTATAGGAGAACTCCACGAGATGCAGGTGATCTTTCTACGAACCACCGAAGTCGAGTATACGTGACCGCAGCATGTCTTCATGAGTCTGGATCGTGCGTTCTGACTGACCATCTGTCTGCGGATAGTAGGCTGAACTGAACTTGAGACGAGTCCCCAAACTTTTTGAAGACTTTGCCAAAAGTGAGATATGAATCTCGAATCTCTGTCGAACACAATACTGACTGGCACTCCATGCAATCTGACTATCTGTCTGAGTTACATCTCTGCAAGCTGATCCGTCGACTGACCGATTCTGAAAGGAAGAAAATGAGCTACCTTCGTGAGACGATCAACTATAACCCAGATGGCATCTCTCCCAGCTGGGGATCTAGGTAATCCAGTTACAAAATCCATGGTAATGTGCTCCCATTTCCATTCTGGGATCGGTAAAGGTTGAAGAAGTCCATCTGGTCTCTGATGTTCGGCCTTAACTTGTTGGCAAACTAAACAACGAGAGACAAATCGGGCTATCTCCCTCTTCATGCCATTCCACCAAAAATGCTACCGAATATCACGATACATCTTCGTACCGTCGGGGTGAATGGAATACTGAAAACTGTAGGCTTCTGTTATGATCTTTTGTCTGATATCACCACTGGGTACACAAAGACGTCTCCCATGTCGGAGTGTACCATCTTCATGAATGCATAACTCTGGTCTCTGTCCTGCCACACATTCTATCCTAAGCCGCTGAAGCTTAGAGTCTATTGATTGAGCTAACTTGATCCTCTCAACTATACTAGACTGAACTTGCATACTGGCCATTATTGCCACACTGGAAGGAAGAACAACTTCAATACCCATCTTCTGAAGATCTGCTAACAACTCTGGCTGTGCCGTTAGAAAATAAACTCCAGCTCTCCTGCTCAATGCATCTGCCACTACGTTGGCCTTCCCAGGATGATACTGCAAGTTGATGTCATAATCCACAAGTAGCTCTAGCCATCTCCTCTGACGCATATTAAGATTCTTCTGGGTAAACACATACTTCAGACAATTGTGGTCGGTGAAAATCTTTACCCGATCTCCATACAAATAATGCCTCCAAAGTTTCAATGCAAAAACTATGGCTGCTAACTCCAGGTCATGGGTTGGATAATTCCTCTTATGATCACGAAGCTGACGTGACGCATAAGCGACTACCTTACCATGCTGCATCAAGACACATCCTAATCCCTTGCCGGATACGTCGCAATAAACTGAAAATCCTCCCGTCCCGTCGGAAAGAGTGAGAATGGGAGCCGTCATCAATCTCCGCTTCAACTTTTCAAATGAACTCTGACACTCTGCTGTCCAAGCAAACTGTATATCTTTACGGGTCAACTGCGTCAGTGGCGCAGAAATTCGAGCAAAGTCTGACACAAAGCGTCGGTAATAGCCGACAAATCCAAGAAAACTCCGAACTTCTGCGACGGTGCTAGGTACTGGCCATGTCTCTATAGCCACTATCTTCTGGGGATCAACTTCCACTCCACCTCTGGTGATGATATGACCCAAGTATGAGATACGATCCAACCAAAACTCGTACTTACTGAACTTCGCGTACAACTGGTGCTCCCTGAGAATCTGAAGAACTACACGAAGATGCTGCTCATGCTCTGCCTCGTTCTTGCTATAGACTAAGATGTCATCTATGAACACTATCACGAACTGGTCCAAATAGGGCATGAAGATACGATTCATGAGGTCCATGAATACGGCCGACGCATTGGTCGCTCCAAATGGCATACCAAGAAACTCCCAATGTCCATATCTAGATCTGAATGCTGTCTTGGGGATGTCCTGCTCTCTGACTCTGATCTGATGGTACCCTGACCGCAAGTCAATCTTCAAGAATACTGTCGCTCCCTTGAGCTGATCAAATAAATCATCTATCCTTGGCAAAGGATATCT
Organism: Iris pallida; assembly: GCA_029216955.1. Classification (NCBI taxonomy): domain Eukaryota; kingdom Viridiplantae; phylum Streptophyta; class Magnoliopsida; order Asparagales; family Iridaceae; genus Iris; species Iris pallida. The sequence continues at coordinate 13,304,332 of JANAVB010025999.1, read as the reverse complement.
GTTCTTAATTGTTACAGAGTTCAAGGTACGATAATCAACACATAATCTTGACGTACCATCCTTCTTCTTCACAAGAAGCATCGGAGCTCCCCAAGGTGATCCGCTAGCACGAATGAATCCCTTGGTTCTAATTTCTTCAATCATCTTGTACAGGACTTCCAACTCTGATGGTGCCATCCTATAGACTCTCTCTGACACTGGTGCCGTCCCTGGAATCAAGTCGATAGTGAACTCTATCTCTCTCTCTCTGAGGGCATGCCTGGAAGCTCTTCGGGAAAAACGTCAGGAAACTCTTCTACAACTCTGGGAAACTGAACTGCTTCTGCTACGGCCATCCGCAATACTGGGGAAAAAGGTTCTACTCTGCCTCGAGAAAATGAAAACTCTGGCTCACCAGGAATACTAAAAATAATCTTGCCGACATGGCAATCTATTCTAGCATACTGGTCTCTCAACCAATCCATTCCTAGGACCACATCATAATTGGCCATCGGGAACTCTATCAATCTAGCGGGAAACTCTCTACTGCTAACTACGATTTGACACGAGGAAAATACCCTATCTACACCTACAAGTCCGTTACCAGTAAGTATATTGAGCCTTACTGATAATGACTCGGGCTCCAGTCCTATCCGTGTCGCGAATCGTGCAGACATAAATGAATGCGATGCACCTGAATCAAATAATACTGATGCAGGAAAAGAGTTGACGAGAATGGTACCTGCCACCACCTCACCTGATGCCAACTCCTCTTCTACAGTCAAAGCCATCGCTTGACCATGCCCTCTGGGTGCTGGTCCCCTCTGCTGGAAACCTCTCTGGCGGTTTGTAGAAGCATGAAATTTCACAACCAGAAAGCCCATGCGCCAGACACTACATACGCCAGAACTCGGACAGAACACTTCACAGCAAAGTCAATAAGTATAGACATTTAAAGAAGGACTTTTTATTTATATACAAAAGTCTATTACATGTCTAGAAAAGGTTGTACAAAGGAGAATTTCTACAAAGAAAAGTTCCTAAGTCTACAGCCAGCGGCCACCATGCGCCTCCAAATAGGCGCAGCAGTCACCATGCGCCGCCAGTTAGGCACAGCAGATACCATGCGCCTCCAACCAGGCGCATCCCACCATCTCTTCAGCAGCTCAGTTATGTGCATCCAGCTCAGTTATGTGCATCCCTTCAACAGCCCAGTTATGTGCCGCTCTTCCTGTCACGCCCCAGAACCAGAATACTGGAGAGCGGGGGCGTACATAGCCAGCTACGTATATTGAAGTACAACCCACCTCGCTATACGGTCACGGCTGTCTAGATACATGAGGGTTTAACTACAAGCCAACAGTCTTCTATGGTCATGAACAAGCCTATTGTCTCAATCACAAGCAAGTAATAGTAGTTACAAGATGTCAGAGCACCAAATATATAATAGCAAGGCGTCCCATACATTACATATTGGATGATCATGAAGCTAGTCGTACAAAATGTCAGGACTAGCAAGAGTTCAGTCATACATGATCAACCCTAGGATCTGTCAATCATGTTACAGCCCGTAGGCAGACAGTAAATAAAGGGCAATCGAGCTAACACGTGCTCGTCGGCTAAACGCCTCAAAAGAATAATTTTACAATAAAGTGGGAGGACAAAAAGAAACCCACTCGTTGCCAGGGTTATGCCTGGTGGTCACCATCTGGCTGGATAGTAGGTAGATCCTCTGGTGCTGCTCCGATATCTGGCCACACAAAACCAGCTGGGTCAGACCCCAGAAAGAGCAAGTGCCACAAAGGAGGCTTCACTTAGGAACTAAAACCAGCATATCACAAATAAATAGTAAGGTAATTAAAAGATAGTGATAATAGCTGAGATAACAATAATATATTGAACACGGAGAAACCATTCAAGTAGCCAGACTGCAACCCTTAAACCAAACAAGGACCGGGGTTGCAATCCTTCGCCTGAATAGAAACCCGCCTCAATTACTATTGATAAGGTAACAAGACAATAAACGAAGAGAGGACACATAACTGCTCCGGAAGCCAGGTTACAACCCTTAAACCAAACAAGAACCGGGATTGTAATCCTTCGCCTGAACAGAACTGGACCCCTGATCTTTATTGTTAAGGCCAGTATAAATAATCATGGTATTGAAGTAAAGGTAAAACATGACGAGCATGACAAGGGGTTACAATAAGACAATAAACGAAGAGAGGACACAGAACTGCTCCGGGAGCCAGGTTACAACCCTTAAACCAAACAAGGACCGGGGTTGTAATCCTTCGCCTGAACAGAACTGGACCCCTGATCTTTATTGTTAAGGCGGGCACAATAAGCAGGACGATATATGATAAGATAACCATGGAACTATTCAGATAGCCAAGTTATAACCCTTAAACCAAACAAGGACCGGGGTTGTAACCCTTTATCTGAACAGAACTTGGTTTCCCATTATTTATTGATACAAGAAATCATGTCCGGATACAATCTTGTACAGGATCAGGATAAGACTAAGCTGGAATAAACTTCATCCAATCAATCACGGCCAATCAAGAGTACGGCTTGATACTTTTAACTAACTAGGGTTATCACAGGCCTAGTTACTAGCAAGATGCAATGAGATTATCCCAACAGCCACAAGCCCTGCAGACCATCCAGGTTATCCGGATCGAATGTCCGTTATGAAGAATGCAACACGTAACTGTGTGCTGGAAATGTGCCCTACTCGTCGGTAGGCTACAAATCCGTTAGTGCGCCCAGATAACGGGATTGCCTGTAGCTGGGAATCTCTTCATGACTACTGAATTATTCTAGTTAATTAGCCTTAGTCAATTTCAGTAGGTACCCCTGACCGTGGTACTCAGGGATCCCCATCCTAGACATGATGCAAGACAGTACCAGTTTATTACAAACACAATCGCCCACGGTGTCCAGGTATTTCATACTTGTCATGTCAGGCTAGCTGTCGTAACAGCATGCCGAGATATATCATATCAGTTTACTTGTCAAGAGTGCGCCACAGCGGGCCACTATCGTGTTCTATTCTTACAATATTATGAATGAGAGAAACTTGCATAAAATAACTAGAGACATATTCTTGCTGCTAAAGAAAAGATCTACAACTTCCACGTTGGGAGTTGGGAGAAATTCGAGCAATAATTCAGTCAATTAGGACATATAACAGTTAGTAATAGTCAAAATATACATTATGCGGCCTATTCTGCGACATGCATGCAACTGCGACACCATATGCGCCTACTGCGATATGCGCCTTAATGCGGCTCATGCGCGACATGATATGCGCCTATCGCGACATGCGCCTCATGTGGCTCAACTGTGACATGATATGCGCCTACCGCGACATGCGCCTCATTGCAACATGCGCCTACTGCGACATACGCCTTCTACGACATGATATGCGGCTACTGCGACATGCGCTTCATTGCAACATGCGCCTACTGCGACATGCGCCTTCTGCGACATGATATGCGGCTACTGCGACATGCGCTTCATTGCAACATGCGCCTACTACGACATGCGCCTTCTGCGACATGATACGCGGCTATTGCGACATGCGCTTCATTGCAACATGCGCCTACTGCGACATGTGCCTTCTGCGATATGCTGTTCATGCTGCAGATGAACATAGAAATGACCAGAAATTATTTTGGCCATAACTTCCTCATCCGAAGTCGAAATCAAGCGAAACAAAAGCCAAAACTGCATGAAATTGAATTCTCTACAACATAGAAACACCAGTTTTCGAAAATAACCAAGTTTTAGAGATCAAAACCAAGAAAAACTGAAAAGTTTACAAACTTAGATCTACAAGAATCCATCCATCAAATCCAAAAATGTCAAGTTCTAAAGAGTCTTAAAATCAAGTAAGGAAGAGAATGGAACAATAAAACTTGAGATCCATCATGAAGCAAGTTTGCACTTGCCTAAGCTCTCTTTCCTGGTAGGTGGAAGAGTAAATGGTGGAGAAGAAGAAGTGAAGGAGAAGAATAAAATGAAGAGAGAGAGAGTTAGGTGGAAATATAAATGAGGGTGGTGGTGGTAGGTGGGGGTTTTCTTTTGGTTCATGATGAACCCACAAGCAAACCAAACCAAGCTAAGCCAAACCAAGCTAAGCCATAACCAATGACATGCCAAAATAACCATGCAGGAAAATACGCAATACGAGTCAAGAATACGTACACGTATACCAAGATACGTAATACGAACTATAGGCATTACAACTCTACCCACCTTAAAAGAATTCCGTCCTCGGAATTTAATCAAGAGACTAGAATTGCAAGGACAAGCTATACTAATCGTAAGCTATAATAAGCAGTCTATCATGCAGTCATTTATTCAAGCAAAGAATTAAAAGCATAAGGCATAAGGAAGACATTATACCTTACGAGTCAAACAGGTCGGGATATCGTGATCGGATATCATCCTCACGCTCCCACGTCGACTCACCCAAAGAGTGATGACCCCAAGCAACTCGGACTAACTTGATAGTCTTGTTCTTGAGTGTCTTCTCTCTTCGGTCCAATATAGACACGGGCCTCTCCTCATACGAAAGGTTGGTACCAACAACCAATTCTGAATGATCCAGGATGTGGCTCAGGTCCGGGATATACCGTCGCAGTTGGGATACATGGAATACGTCATGCACCTCACGTAGCGACGGTGGAAGAGCAAGACGATAGGATACATCTCCTACTCGCTCCAGAATGTCGAATGGCCCTATATACCTAGGACTAAGCTTTTCCCGCACGCCGAAACGAATGACGCCACGGGTAGGCAAGATCCTAAGGAATACATGGTCGTCGACAGAAAATTCAAGGGGTCGCCGATAAGAATCGGCCCAATGACGCTGGCGATCTTGGGTAACTCGAAGATGATCTCTGACTCTTCTGACCACTTCAACGGTCTGAGCAATCATTTCCGGACCAAACATCTGCCTCTCTCCAACATCATCCCAGGCTAGCGGGGATCGACACTTCCTACCATACAACGCCTCGAACGGTGCCATCCGGATACTGGCCTGGAAACTGTTGTTGTACGAGAACTCCACCAGGTACACATGATCTTCCTACGAACCACCGAAGTCGAGTGTACATGACCGCAACATATCTTCAAGAGTCTGGATCGTACGCTCCGACTGGCCATCTGTCTGCGGGTGATAAGCTGAACTGAACTGGAGGTGAGTTCCCAAACTTTCTTGCAAGCTACGCCAAAAGTGCGACGTAAATCTTGAATCTCTGTCTGAAGTGATACTGACTGGTACACCGTGCAACCTGACAATCTGCCGGAGATACATCTCCGCTAGCTGAGCCGTCGACTGACCAATTCTGAACGGAAGAAAGTGAGCCACCTTCGTGAGCCTGTCTATGACAACCCAAATAGCGTCTCTGCCAGCCGGGGATCTAGGCAATCCAGTCACAAAATCCATGGTTATATGCTCCCATTTCCACTCGGGAATCGGCAATGGTTGAAGTAGTCCAGCTGGTCTCTGATGTTCAGCCTTAACTTGTTGGCAGACTAAACAACGAGAGACAAACCGGGCTATCTCCCTCTTCATGCCATTCCACCAAAAGTGCTGGCGGATATTACGGTACATTTTCGTGCCACCGGGATGAATAGAATACTGCGAACTGTGGGACTCTGCCATGATCTCCTGTCTGATATCTCCACTGGGTACACAAAGACGCTTACCATGTCGAAGTGTACCGTCTTCATGAATGCATAACTCTGGTCTTCGTCCTGCCTCACACTCTGCTCTGAGTCGCTGAAGCTTGAAATCTGCTGACTGTGCCATCCGGATCCTCTCGACTATAGTGGACTGAACTTGCATGCTGGCCATCAATGCCACACTGGAAGGAAGGACAACTTCTATACCCATCTTCTGAAGATCGGCTAACAGTTCTGGTTGTGCTGTCAGGAAATAAACTCCTGCCCTCCTGCTCAATGCATCTGTAACAACGTTGGCCTTTCCTGGGTGATACTGCAGGTTGACATCATAATCCACAAGCAGCTCCAGCCATCTCCTCTGACGCATGTTGAGATCCTTCTGGGTGAAAACATACTTCATGCTCTTGTGGTCGGTAAAAATTTCTACCCTATCTCCGTATAGGTAGTGCCTCCACAACTTAAGTGCAAACACTACTGCTGCCAGCTCCAAGTCATGGGTTGGGTAATTTCTCTCATGATCACGAAGTTGCCGTGACGCATAAGCTATTACCTTCCCATGCTGCATCAGAACACATCCTAAACCTCTGCCCGAAGCATCACAATACACTGAGAATCCTCCAGTTCCATCTGGAAGCGTGAGAATAGGAGCCGTCATTAAGCCTCGCTTCAACCTCTCAAAAGAATCCTGGCATTCTGCTGTCCAAGCAAACTGCACATCCTTGCGGGTCAACTGGGTCAATGGCGCAGAAATTCGAGCAAAGTCTGAAACAAATTGCCGGTAGTAACCGGCCAATCCAAGAAAACTACGGACTTCTGCCACTGTGCTAGGTACTGGCCATGTTTCAATGGCCACGATCTTCTAGGGATCTACCTCCACTCCTCCTCGGGTGATGATATGACCCAAGTACGAAATGCGATCGAGCCAAAACTCGCATTTACTAAACTTGGCATACAACTTGTGCTCTCTGAGAATCTGGAGAACCACACGAAGATGCTGCTCATGCTTCGCCTCACTCTTGCTGTAGACCAGGATGTCGTCTAGGAACACAATCACGAACTGATCCAAATAAGGCATAAAGATACGATTCATGAGGTCCATGAATACTGCCGGTGCATTGGTTGCTCCAAAGGGCATAACAAGGAACTCCCAATGCCCATACCAGGATCTAAAAGCTGTCTTCGGGATGTCCTGCTCTCTGACTCTGATCTGATGGTACCCTGATCGCAAGTCGATCTTCGAAAATGCTGACGCCCCTTTGAGTTGATCAAACAAGTCATCTATCCTCGGGAGAGGGTATCTGTTCTTGATTGTCACTGAGTTCAAGGTACGATAATCAACACACAATCTGGACGTACCATCCTTCTTTTTCACAAGAAGCATCGGGGCTCCCTAAGGTGATCCACTAGCACGAATGAACCCCTTGGTTCTGAGTTCTTCAATCATCTTGTATAATATCTCTAGCTCTGACGGTGCCATCCTGTAGACTCTCTCTGACACTGGGGCTGTTCCGGGAATCAAGTCGATGGTAAACTCGATCTCTCGCTCTGGCGGCATCCCTGGAAGCTCTTCTGGGAAAACATCTGGAAACTTTTTGACTATCCGAGGCAACTGCACTGCTGCTACTGCCATCCGCAACACTGGAGGAGAAGGTTCAACTTCGCCTCGGAAGAAAGAAAACTCTGGCTCGCCTGAAATGTTAAAAATAACCCTGCCAATGTGGCAGTCTATCCTAGCATACTGGTCCCTCAACCAATCCATCCCTAAGACCACATCATAATCGGCCATCGTAAACTCTATCAATCTAGCAGGGAATTCTCTACCGCTAACTACGATCCGACACGAGAAAAATACTCTATCTACTCCCACAAGTCCGTTACCAGTAAGTATATTGAGCCTTACTGATAATGACTCGGGCTCCAGTCCTACCCGTGTCGCAAATTGTGCAGACATAAATGAATGCGAGGCACCAGAATCAAATAATACTGAAGCTGGAAAGGTGTTGACGAGAATAGTACCTGCTACCATCTCACCTGGTGCTATTCCTTCTTCTCCCATGGTCAAAGCCAGCACTTGACCATGTCCTCTGGGTGCGGGTCCCCTCTGCTGAAAATTCCTCTGCCTGCTCTGGATCAGGGCTTGGGCTTGGGCATACTGTTGCGGTCTCTGCTGCTGGAATACCTGGGCCTGCGTCGGCAATGGCCTCGGAAACGGGTACTGCAGCTGCTGCTGCTGGATTGGTGTTGGTCCTCTAACTGAAGGACTAGAGAAGGCCGATGAACTCCCCCTGTTCGGGCAGTTCCCAACCCTGTGGTCCGGGGCACCACAAACCAAGCACAAACCCTGTGCTCTACGACACTCTGACACCACATGCCCTGGCTTCCCGCAGTGTGGACATCCCACTGCGGATGACTGCTTCTGCTTCTGCTGCTGAGGGTGCGTCGGGGTGGAATGCTGAACTGACGTCACTGAGGTCGCCCGCCTCGGAGCTCCAATGGTCAAAGCCCTGGCTGCCGGGGCTGGTGCTGAAGACTGATTCATCTGGCCGTGAGATCGCTTCCGACCTCCGGTCCTATCCACGATCCTCTGGGAGGTGTACTCATGCCTCCGGGCTGCTCTCAATACTGCATCAAAAGTCTGATGCTCAAACTGCTCCACTGCCAACAAGATCTCTAAATGGAGCCCCTGCTGGAACCGATGGGCTCTATCGAACTCGGTTGCTACCAAGGTGAGAGCAAACCGACTAAGCCTAGAAAACTCGGTCGCATATCCATCGACCGTCCTGCCCATCTGCTTCAGATTGGTGAACCTCGTCTGTAGATCATACCGAGCTACAGCATCAAAATACTTGGTCTGGAATCTCTCCCTGAATACTGCCCATGAAATAGGGGCCACTAATCCATCGGCCTGCGCTGCCCACCAGCTGCGGCCAAGATCTAGTAACTGCAGGTGCACTATGGCCACCTTCTCATTCTCTGGAGTCCTGGCTGCTTCTAGAATTACCTCTGTGTCCTGAAGCCAAGCATCTGCAGCGATCGTATCTTCACTGCCATCGAAGAAGGGAGGGTTCAAGCGCTTGAAGCTGTTGGTCGCGCTATTACCCTGTTGACCTCCTCTGGTCAAAGCGTCTGCCACCGCCTGGTGCAAGGCATCTCCTCGCCGATCCTGGGAAGCTAATAGCGTCCTGATGAGACCCACCAAAGTGCCATCATCATGCTCTGCTGGCTGGACGGGCTGAACTGGTGGTTCTCCTTCGGTGGGCACGACTCTGGAGGCTACTCCTGAATGCTGGACTTGATCTCCAGGTTGCTGCTGGTCCGCGGGAGGTGCCCCGCCTTGCTGATCGGCAGGTCCAGGAACAATACCGCTGAAGAAGACGATATAGGGAACAATAAGGAAGGACCATGACAGATCAACGATACAAGCATGTGATCAGGTCAAGATTTTCAGGGATCAAGAGGATACGAGTAGAGATCAAGGGCGAGTACTGATTGAGACATCTATTCGGTAAACTCTCACATATCTTGAATTACAAGACCTGCATGGGCCACCACTAAAACCATGTCACGCCCCAGAACCAGAATACTGGAGAGTGGGGGCGTACATAGCCAGCTACGTATATTGAAGTACAACCCACCTCGCTATACGGTCATGGCTGTTTAGATACATGAGGGTTTAACTACAAGCCAACAGTCTTCTATGGTCATGAACAAGCCTATTGTCTCAATCACAAGCAAGTAATAGTAGTTACAAGATGTCAGAGCACCAAATATATAATAGCAAGGCGTCCCATACATTACATATTGGATGATCATGAAGCTAGTCGTACAAAATATCAGGACTAGCAAGAGTTCAGTCATACATGATCAACCCTAGGATCTGCCAATCATGTTACAACCCGTAGGTAGACAGTAAATAAAGGGCAATCGAGCTAACACGTGCTCGCCGGCTAAACGTCTCAAAAGAATAATTTTATAATAAAGTGGGAGGATAAAAAGAAACCCACTCGTTGCCAGGGTTACGCCTGGTGGTCACCATCTGGCTGGATAGTAGGTAGATCCTCTGGTGCTGCTCCGATATCTGGCCACACAAAACCAGCTGGGTCAGACCCCAGAAAGAGCAAGTGCCACAAAGGAGGCTTCACTTAGGAACTAAAACCAGCATATCACAAATAAATAGTAAGGTAATTAAAAGATAGTGATAATAGCTGAGATAACAATAATATATTGAACACGGAGAAACCATTCAAGTAGCCAGACTGCAACCCTTAAACCAAACAAGGACCGGGGTTGCAATCCTTCGCCTGAATAGAAACCCGCCTTAATTACTATTGATAAGGTAACAAGACAATAAACGAAGAGAGGACACAGAACTGCTCCGGAAGCCAGGTTACAACCCTTAAACCAAACAAGGACCGGGGTTGTAACCCTTCGCCTGAACAGAACTGGACCCCTGAACTTTATTGTTAAGGCCAGTATAAATAATCATGGTATTGAAGTAAAGGTAAAACATGACGAGCATGACAGGGGGTTACAATAAGACAATAAACGAAAAGAGGACACAGAACTGCTCCGGGAGCCAGGTTACAACCCTTAAACCAAACAAGGACCGGGGTTGTAACCCTTCGCCTGAACAGAACTGGACCCCTGATCTTTATTGTTAAGGCGGGCACAATAAGCAGGACGATATATGATAAGATAACCATGGAACTATTCAGATAGCCAAGTTACAACCCTTAAACCAAACAAGGACCGGAGTTGTAACCCTTCATCTGAACAGAACTTGGTATCCCATCATTTATCGATACAAGAAATCATGTCCTGATACAATCTTGTACAGGATCAGGATAAGACTAAGCTGGAATAAACTTCATCCAATCAATCACGGCCAATCAAGAGTACGGCTTGATACTTTTAACTAACTAGGGTTATCACAGGCCTAGTTACTAGCAAGATGCAATGAGATTATCCCAACAGCCACAAGCCCTGCAGACCATCCAGGTTATCCGGGTCGAATGTCCGTTATGAAGAATGCAACACGTAACTGTGTGCTGGAAATGTGCCCTACTCGTCGGTAGGCTACAAATCCGTTAGTGCGCCCAGATAACGGGATTGCCTGTAGCTGGGAATCTCTTCATGACTACTGAATTATTCTAGTTAATTAGCCTTAGTCAATTTCAGTAGGTACCCCTGACCGTGGTACTCAGGGATCCCCATCCTAGACATGATGCAAGACAGTACCAGTTTATTACAAACACAATCGCCCACGGTGTCCAGGTATTTCATACTTGTCATGTCAGGCTAGCTGTCGTAACAGCATGCCGAGATATATCATATCAGTTTACTTGTCAAGAGTGCGCCACAGCGGGCCACTATCGTGTTCTATTCTTACAATATTATGAATGAGAAAAACTTGCATAAAATAACTAGAGACATATTCTTGCTGCTAAGGAAAAGATCTACAACTTCCACGTTGGGAGTTGGAAGAAATTCGAGCAACAATTCAGTCAATTAGGACATATAACAGTTAGTAATAGTCAAAATATGCATTATGCGGCCTATTCTGCGACATGCATGCAACTGCGACACCATATGCGCCTACTGCGACATGCGCCTTAATGCGGCTCATGCGCGACATGATATACGCCTATCGCGACATGCGCCTCATATGGCTCAACTGCGACATGATATGCGCCTACCGTGACATGCGCCTCATTGCAACATGCGCCTACTGCGACATGCGCCTTCTGCGACATGATATGCGGCTACTGCGACATGCGCTTCATTGCAACATGCGCCTACTACGACATGCGCCTTCTTCGACATGATATGCGGCTACTGCGACATGCGCTTCATTGCAACATGCACCTACTGCGACATGCGCCTTCTGCGACATGATATGCGGCTATTGCGACATGCGCTTTATTGCAACATGCGCCTACTGCGACATGTGCCTTCTGCGACATGATATGCGGCTACTGCGACATGCGCTTCATTGCAACATGCACCTACTGCGACATGCGCCTTCTGCGACATGCTGTTCATGCTGCAGATGAACATAGAAATGACCAGAAATTGTTTTGGCCATAACTTCCTCATCCGAAGTCGAAATCAAGCGAAACAAAAGCCAAAACTGCATGAAATTGAATTCTCTACAACATAGAAACACCAGTTTTCGAAAATAACCAAATTTTAGAGATCAAAACCAAGAAAAACCAAAAAGTTTACAAACTTAGATCTACAAGAATCCATCCATCAAATCCAAAAATATCAAGTTCTAAAGAGTCTTAAAATCAAGTAAGGAAGAGAATGGAACAATAAAACTTGAGATCCATCATGAAGCAAGTTTGCACTTGCCTAAGCTCTCTTTTCTGGTAGGTGGAAGAGTAAATGGTGGAGAAGAAGAAGTGAAGGAGAAGAATAAAATGAAGAGAGAGAGAGTTAGGTGGAAATATAAATGAGGGTGGTGGTGGTAGGTGGGGGTTTTCTTTTGGTTCATGATGAACCCACAAGCAAACCAAACCAAGCTAAGCCGAACCAAGCTAAGCCATAACCAATGACATGCCAAAATAACCATGCAGGAAAATACGCAATACGAGTCAAGAATACGTATACGTATACCAAGATACGTAATACGAACTATAGGCATTACACTTCCAGCCAGGCTCACCTGATAAGTGCTTCGATTAAACAAAGCATTTAACCCTCTGGCTGGAACCAAGGAAGAGAAGAGCACCGCAAGTCTGTGGCCAGGGGAGGCTTCGAAAGAGCCTCCAAAGGCCAAGGAAGACCGTAATCGAAATACGGCTAAAGGAGCAGCTTTCAACACAACCAGAGTGGGCGACACCCACTTTGAATGAAGAAAGAGCCTAGCACCGCCATTCCGATCTACGGCCATTCCAGAACAACGGAGACGAGGCCCGAGCATCCCTATCTTTGGATGCAACAGGCACCTTCCGCCTGCCTCAGAAGCCCTCGACTCCATCTTTTGGATGTAACAGTCACCTTCAAGTGCATCAACGACGACATGGCGTCTCATCTTCACCCTCGGGAACACTTCGTCAACAGAATGCACCCGAGAACCCGAGATCATGATTGAAAGTACGTGAGAGAGCGAGAAGCAAACCTTCTCTCCATGCCACTATTTATAGGTCGGGCAGATCAAACCCACGCACCAAGTGGATGGCTCTCCGAATTCTGTGCAATAAACTCACATTAAATGGATGAACCGGACGCCTCGACTTCAGCCAAACGGTTATTTAAAAACACTCGAGAAGCAAAACAGCCGTATCATTAAAGACGTGTCGGATGTGCCGGCTGGACAGCGCATCACACCCCTTCAAACACCAAGCGCCTCCCACAGATGCGCCCTGTACCGAGCGCATCACAGAGGATGCGCCCCCATACGTCCCCATACGCCTAGTGGAATATCAACCAACGCGTCCACTCAGCTGTCCATCGAATGTCACCAACATTAAATGCTGAACTGACAGAGTTGGCAGCATGCCTCCCCAAGCCTGAACGGTTGACAGCTTTTGCAGAAAACGAAGCATCCACAACGTCAGCATTATCATGACTTTACCCCGACGGCTACTGCCACGTGACCACCCAACCATCCGTATGCGCCTCAAAAGCCATGCGCCTCAGACCCTTCACTGATCCCTAAAGACAGAAGAAGAGTCTCCAGTTGAAGCTTTGCATGCGCCTCAAAAGCCATGCGCCCCAGACTGATCTCTGATCCCGAAAGACGGAAGGAAAGTCGCTCGCATGCGCCTCAAAAGCCATGCGCCCAGAACGGTTCGTGACTCCTAAAGGTCACGAGCCAAAATCTCATCATGCGTCCAATCCAAGGCGCATCCCACCAAATCATCCCCCCCATCAGATCCGAGATCTCTGAGCCATGAGTCGACGACACGTATCCTTTGACTCAACTCATCCAAGATTTCAGCAACAGAAAGATCTTCTCCTTTGCTACGTGTCGGCTCACAACAGCAGTATGAAGAATTCAACCCCTCGAGTAGGGCGCATCATCCATGCGCCTCCATCAGCAATCTCCATGTGGCGTCCCCACGTACCGGTGCATCCTACATATGCGCGCATGAGCATCCAACCTGCCCTGTTATAAATAGAGGGATCATTTCCTTCTCACATAGGGACAACGCACAGAATCCACAGCGAACATACAGAGAATCACCAGAGAGAGAGAGAGACAGACACTCAACGTCTTCCTTCTCTCGGCAAGCTCCAGCACCCAGAGCAATCTACACCTTCAGAGAACCGATAACCGTCGTCAGCCCGTCAACGGAGTCAACGCATTACCACTCGCTCCATTGGCACTAAGGACCCAGATTAAACAAAAGTGTACTCCTAGGACTACATCTAAGTCCTATATTGTAACACTGTTCTGTTTGTGTTAAAGTTTTCAATCAAAGAATTTTAATGGCAAATAAGCTGGCGACTCTGCTGGGGACCTCTTTCTCCTCTTCCGAGAAAGTCGTGTCACAGGCCGACGACGTGAAGGTGGGCTCCTCCCACAAGATGCTGGTCGTGCGCCTCAATCAACGGGCGTACGAGGAGTTCATTTCTGAAGGAAGTGCGAGTCCTTCGAAGCGGCTGCCAAAGCCGAAGAAGACCCGCCGTGTCTGGGTGCGCAAGGTCGACGCCTTGGGCACCACCACTGAAGGAAATGCGCCAATCCAGCCCTCCCTTCCTGCTGACGTTCTCAGCAACCAAGGTGCGCCCGCTGATGCAGCACATCTCTCGGGGAAGCGTGCAGCTGACCACGTTCCCCAGCCATCTCCCTCTCAGGCGAAAAAGATGCGTCGACGGAGCAGGGGCGCATCCAATGCCCCGCGCATCACCTCTGATGCGCCACAAAAAGTCTCTGTCTTTGACAGACTCACTCGCTGTAATGGCAAGGAGAATTTGGATGCTGAGTACTATGCGCCCCAGCGGGCTAGTACAAAGAAATCCAAGGCGGTACGGGCCATGCGCCACAAACGTGCTATGCCAGCAGCAGGCCAGAGGCACGCGCTCACAATTACGTGCGCTGCCGATGGCAAGCTGTACAAGGTCGAATCAGGTGCCTCTGCACCAAAAACGAGTCGACCTTCAAAGTCCTCATCTCACTTGGGTACATCTACTGCGTGCACAACCAAGTCGAGTGAGGCAAATTCAGTGTTCTTGAACTCCCGTGCCTCCTCTAGTTGTGCGTTTGAGGTCCGTTCAAGTCACTTCAAATGTTGTGGTTCCTCCACTACTGATCGTGATGCCTGCTTGGTATTAGATCAGGAGGCGCAGCACTCACCTGACCACCCCGGCGTTTGGCCTTGCCATGCGCCTGAAGGGGGTGTGAAGGTAGCACTCTCCTCCAACGACCTGCGTAATGTGATCACTCACAAGCGCCGGTCAGGAGAGTCGACCAACAGGCACGATGCGCCTTTTACGGGGCAAACTTGTGCGGTGGTCACCATCAACTGCTGTTGTAAGGCAGCAGTACCACCAAGGCAGTCAGTCTTCCAGCGGCTGCAATCATCGACACCCCTCCGACATCGCCTCGGGATGAAGGTGTCAACAAAAGAGGAGCCAAGGGTTGCTTCATGCAATATGATCTCCAACTCCTCGTCAGTTCGGAAGACGACTGGCAATTCCTCGTCTTCATCCAAAAGCCAGCCAAGGAAAACCAAGGCAGCTGTCTCGATCTCTGGAGTGTTCAAAGGCACTCGGTCGAGGAAGAAGTTCTTGGAGGAAGCTGGGGGTAGTCAGACCTTTGTTGAGCCTCCTTCTGAAGACGAAGATGTCCAAAGCACAGCTGCGGCGGATCTTCATCCTCGAGGCGAAGTCAGCCTCCCAGAAGCCCCTCAAAACGAGGATGTCCCCCAGGATACGGCTGGGGGTAGAGACGAAGAGGCCCTTCAAGATGGAGCTGAGGGCAATCAGGCCCTTACAGATGCGCCCGTCGAGAATGACCTCCAGAATGTGGCTGGAGGTGGCCAAGGTGGAACACCAGGAGAGGTGACTCCCCCACATAAAAGTGAGGCCGAGAGCGAAGCCTCAACCAATTCATCCACTCCCGGCCGTGTCATGACAGTATACATGACTGGAGGTGATTCCGAGTCTGATGCGCCGCCGCAGGACATTGTCCAGCGCATAGACTCATTAGAGGGAGGACTCAAAACCCTCTCTGCCTCTATGCAAGTACTGACTCAAGCAGTGTTTGATATATGGTCGGCCTTGACCAGAACACCTTCAACCGGTCCCGACCCAGAAGCCAATGGGGAGTCGAGTGTACCCCTTCAACGGGCACCCTCAGACACAGAAGCACCCCGGACGTCGGAACCCTCAAACGCTCCACTCCAGATAGTACCACCTTTCCCGACTCCTAGCTCCATGGAGGATGTGGTCGAAATGATCAAGGACTTGCGGGAGCGCTTCGAGTCCAAAAACAGGCAAGAGGAGTGCAAGAAGATGGGCATTTCCCAGCCTTATCCCCTCGAGTGGAACAAGGTGGTTTATCCTCCAAAATATAAACCACAAACACTCATGCCGTACGACGGGAAGGACTCTCCGCGTCGGTACCTGACATATTTTCAGTCACAGACGGGGCATCTTCCAAAGGAGGACGCGCTCCTCACCAGCATCTTTGTTGGGGCTCTAAAAGGGGTGGCGTATGACTGGTATTGCAGCCTCCCCGACAATTCTATATCGTCTTTCGACGACTTGACGCGTCTCTTCCTCGATCGCTTCTACGACGGCGGAAAGGACATGACGATGGCATCTCTCATAGAGATACGCCAGAAGGAGAAAGAAACGGTTCGGGTGTTCATCGAACGCTTCCGACAGGC
Source organism: Iris pallida (assembly GCA_029216955.1). Taxonomy (NCBI): domain Eukaryota; kingdom Viridiplantae; phylum Streptophyta; class Magnoliopsida; order Asparagales; family Iridaceae; genus Iris; species Iris pallida. Next base: position 13,287,815 of record JANAVB010025999.1, on the reverse strand, counting down.
CTGCTTCAGGCTACCTCCAGGCATGCCAGAACATGCGCTCCTCTCCTCTTGCAGCATGAACATGCTGCCTGCAGTGAAGCTCTGGCTCAACTCTACTCTCCCTCCCTACTGGAGCTCCCTGATCATCGAAGCTGAAGTCGCAGAAAAGAAGGCGGCCAATGCACGTCTTCTGGGTGTCAGCTTCCCAGCCTTTGATGATAAGGGGAAAAGGTCTGCAGCCAACAAATCCGGACGAGAAGCAAAGGGAAATAGGTATTGACTGTTAATGCCTCGAAAGGCGCATCTGTGCCTACTTAGAAGCCTCCACTGGCACCGAGACCCAAGGAGGTGTATTCATTCAATGACGAAGACACCCTGCAACTCTTTGAAATACTGAAGCAGGGTGACAAGATCAAGCTCTCGGACCCAAAGCGGCCCGATGAAGTCGGGAAAGTGGACAACCCGAGGTACTGTCACTACCATCGGTTTGTCGGACACCCGACCAAGGACTGCTACGTCCTCAAGAATTACATCCAGCGCATGATCAAAGCCGATGTAATCTCCGTCGACTATGAAGAGAAGACGGTGTCAGCCAATGTGGTGTCACTTCAGTTCGGCACCTTGCCGCCGACCACCACACAAGATGGCGTCGTCCCCATCCCTAAGGCGACAATGGAGGTGGTGAACTTGCCACCTACCCGTGACAATGCGAGTGGACTCATCACACTCACCACATCTCGAGGAGAGGTCCTCTGGGTTCACCCCGACCTCGTCTCCGAGGTGACTCAACCGAAGGTACGCTCTACCTCCAAATCAAAAGGCAGGAAGATCAAGTCTTGCCGCACGGTCTCTTCTTCAACGGAAGAGGCACTTCTAGTGCAGATGCGTGCACAACAGAACGCCCAGCCCGACGAAGCTGCCGCCGAGGTGGTGCCTCCTGGCACCATTCCTGAGGAGGGCCCGTCTAAACCCTTAGCAGCCAATAAGCAGAAGCAGGTGGAGGCTCGTTTCGACAGACCTCTAAGAAAGGAGAATGCTTCGGGGCTAGCCAAGCCCCACAACTTTGACATACTGGCACAACTGGCCAGTACTCCTGTACGCCTATCTTTGTTTGAGCTCCTGCGTCTTTCCAAAGATTCCCGAGAAGCTCTCTGCGAAGCTCTGAAGGACGCTGAATCCTTTCTCAGTCAGGTCAAGCAGCCTGAAGACCTCCCAACTACTTGTGCGCACTGTCATTGTTCGGATGAAGTTATCCCAAACATAACTTTCATCCAACAAGACATGCTGCTCAAGCACCACCGACATAACCGACCGCTGTATTACACAGGGTACATCGGTTCAGTCAAGGTGAGCCGGATTCAGATCGATCCGGGGTTTTACCTCAGCATCATCCCGAAGGCGCTGCTATCAAAATTGGGGATCCCAATGTACCGGCTGGCGCCCTCCAACACAACCATCAGTGGCTTCAACGCTAGCAAAAGCGAGCCACTGGACAAGATCCGACTGAAGTGTCACATCGGCAACCTCAAAACTGAGGTGACCTGTTATGTGGTGGATGTCGAGGTCAACTACAACATCCTGCTCGGCCGACCATGGCTACATGAGTACATGGTGGTGCCTTCCACGCTCCACTAATACATGAAATATGTATCCACCAACGGCATCATCCGGACGGAGTTCGCAGACATCGATCCTTTCAAAGGGATTGAAGCCTACTTTACCGATTCCGACTTGTACAAGCCACTTGACGAGGAGGAAGCCAACGATGCTGATGATGAGGCAGAGACGGCAACTGAGCCGAACACGGAGCCTGAGATGACTCCAGATGCCCCTTTGAAGATCCGATTGAAGGACAAACCACCCTAGAAGGTGCCTCCAATGAGCATCAAACTATCAGGGAAAGCACCGACTCCTGAGGCTCCCCTGAAGATACGCCTCAAGGGAAAGCCGCCTCAAACATCGGCTCCCCTGGTGGCAAAATTACAGGGGAAAGCACCACTCACAGGAGGCGCAGTTGAGGCACCTCTGAAGGTGCGTCTTAAGGGCAAGCCCCCGCAGTCATCCAAGATGCCAGAGAGGGCTCACATAACCCTCTCAGACCCCAAAGTCAAAGCTGTAGTGGATTCTCCTGATCCGACCCCAGTGCTTACAGATGAGGAGCTTGGCGAATATATCTCTGCTGATGTAGATGCACCCTCCTTAGACAATGTAATCCCACGGGATAAGATCTCGTATTTTATCAATAATAGAGTGTCTTTTAATTATTCTTGTCTTCTGCACTGGAATGCCATGTATACATTAGATAACGCTCTACGGTCGTTACAAACACAAATAACGACCGTCCATCATGTAAATCGAGTAGTCCCGTCTCAAGGAGTCTGTTTCATAGCCCCTCCACGAAGCCGAGACGAAGGATCCATCATTTTGGGCAAAGTCGAGCGTCATCAAGACCTCCCGCCACTCGAGCCAGAACCAGATACCGGCAGAGTACAAGTCTATCGGTACACGGATACGGCAAAGCACATCATCCAAAAGATGGGCTACGACCTAAAAAGCAATAAAGGCCTAAACTACGGCAAGGGTCGACGTCTCCCTCTTCGGCTTCTGACACCTAAGGGAAAGCCGCAGGACTACTACAATCGGACTCGACGGGGGGTAGGCTATGTCACGCCGCCAGCAACTCCAGAGAGTTCAGACGCAGAAGACGTAGAACATTCCTACTCGTCCGAAGCATCGACTTGGGATTCCGATACCAGTATCGGATCAGTCTTCAGGAAGGTGCTGTCAGCTAACATGACGTCAGCACAACCTCAAAAAGGTGAAGGCGAAGACCAAGCGCCGAAACCCTTCGAAGAAGAACCCTGGGCTCAACGCCTAGGAGAACATTGGGAGTCTCGTTTTGAGTTACGTGAACCTTCCACCGAAGACAAAGTCGAGCAGATCGACCTTGGGGACGGATCTTCTTCTAAACCCATCTTTATCAGCAAAAGCCTAGAAGAAGAAGACCGAGAGTCTCTAATCTAGCTGGCTAAAGAGTATATCGACGTCTTTGCCTGGAGCTACGAAGATATGTCGGGACTCGATCCACAGATCGCAATATATAGGTTGAACATCTTACCTGATGCCAAACCTATCAAACAACAACAGCGACGTTTCCGTCCGGACATCATGAATGCCATCGATCAGGAGGTGGACAAACTCTTGACCAACGGCTTCATCCGTGAGGAACAGCACCCAGATTGGGTAGCCAACGTCGTACCTGTCACCAAGAAGAATGGGAAGATACGAGTCTGTATCGACTTCAGGGACCTCAACTCTGCTTGCCCGAAGGACAAATTTCCGCTTCCAATCACCGATGTGATGATCGACAACACATGTGGCTTTGAACGCATGTCCTTCATGGACGGGTATTCAGGCTACAATCAAATCAAGATGTTCCCCGATGACGCAAAACACACGTCATTCAGGACTCCGAAGGGTATTTTCTGCTACACAGTGATGCCTTTCGGCTTGAAGAACGCCGGTGCAACATACCAATGAGCTATGAGCACCATCTTCCGTCAACATCTTCGCAAGACAGTCGAATGCTATGTTGACGACATCGCAGTCAAGAGCCGCCTCAAAGGAGATCACCTACAGGATCTGAATACAGTCTTCGATCTCATGCGGACATATCAACTCAAAATAAACCCCGCTAAATCCTTCCTGGAGGTTTCTAGCGGCAAATTCTTGGGCTTTGTTATCACGGCGAAAGGCATTCATGTTGATCCCGAGAAGACCAAAGCCATCCTCAACATGGACCCTCCGAAGAATCTTCGAGAACTTCGGGGCTTACAGGGACGTCTGGCATACATCCGGAGGTTCATAGCAAACCTCTCCGGTAAATGTCAACCCTTTACTCAGCTCATGAAGAAGGGAGTCTCTTATGTCTGGACAGAGGAGTGCCAAAAGGCTTTCGACGACATCAAAACCTACTTGACGAGCCCACCAGTCCTGGTGGCACCTGTCGCCGGCAAACCATTTCTCCTCTACGTCCGTGCCATGGATCATTCCCTTGGCGCTCTGCTGGCTCAAAACAGCGATACAGGCTATGAGCAAGCAATCTACTACCTCAGTCGAACGCTCATCGGGGCCGAACACCGGTACAACCCCGTTGAAAAGGAGTGCTTGGCTTTGGTGTTTGCCATCCAGAAGACTCGTCATTATGTCTCGGGCCAGACAATTCATGTCATTTTCCGAGTCAATCCACTCAGAGTCCTCATGACGAAGCCAGGTTCATTGAACTCCCGGCTAGCCACATGGGCGATCTTGCTAACACCGTATAATATGGTGTTTGTCCCGCAAAAAGCTGTTAAAGGTCAAGCTCTGGCTGACATTTTAGCTGCACACCCCATCCCAGAATCCTCAAAACTCTATGAAGACATCCCGGATGAGGTCCAAGAATCCAACGTCACCGAAGGAAGCTCCGTTTGGCGGATGTTTTTCGATGGCGCTTCAAGAACAGGCCCCAAAGGCCAAAACATCGCAGGAGTGGGGGTAGTCTTAATCTCCCCCGATCAGTTGGTCATCCAGCGTGCTTACTCCCTTTCGAAGCCGTGCTCCAACAATGTTGCTGAGTACAACGCACTCATCATGGGACTCCAGCTCGCACAACAGCTGGGGGTGGACCATCTGGAAGCCTACGGTGACTTAAAACTCGTCGTGAACCAGATTCGGGGACAGTACGAGGTTCGCCATGAAGATCTGATCCCTTACCATGAAGTTGCATTGAACATCATTTCAACCTTCATCGGGTTCTTCATCGAACACGTACCTCGTCTACAAAACTTGGAGGCTGACGCTCTGGCTGGCCTCGCAGCCTCATTGGCAGCACCCTTTGGGACTCAACACTATGTCACGGTAACTGGCCGAGACTTGGTTTGTCCTAGAAACAACCTATGCTTGCGAGTGGCTCACGCCATGCCGACGAACATTGGTGTTAATGTCCGAGACTGGAGGTTCCCGTTCATCGACTTCGCTGTCTACGAAATCCTTCCAGAGGACCCGAAGGAAGCCGTCTCAGTCAGGAGACGCTCTCTTCGATTCTACTACGATACAGCTACCAAAACACTGTACCGACGCTCCTTCGATGGGCTCTTCCTTCGATGCCTGTCCAACGAAGAAGCAGCCGAAGCTCTTCGAGAAGCTCATGACGGAACTTGCGGAGCTCATCAACCCGGTCCTAAGTTGCAGGATCGACTGCGACGTATGGGCTACTACTAGCCAACCATGGCCGCCGACGCTGTTGAATATGCTAAGAAGTGTCATGCATGCCAACTTCATGCAGACTTCATACATACACCGTCTGAACCACTACATCCTACAGTCGCCTCCTGGCCCTTTGAAGCCTGGGGCATGGACATTATGGGACCAATCACCCCTCATTCATCAAGAGGACACCGCTTCATCCTGGCCATCACCGATTACTTCTCCAAATGGGCAGAAGCAGTCCCACTGGCGGAAGTAAAGAGCTCCAGGGTGGTCAGCTTTATCAAACACCATGTCATTTACCGTTTCGGAGTACCCCGGCGGATCATTCATGACAATGGTCCTCAGTTTATCAGCCACATTTTTAGCAGGTTCTGTGACAAGAATCGCATTCAAAATGTAGCATCCACCGCCTACAATCCGGCTGCGAACGGGTTAGCAGAAGCGTTCAACAAAACTATCGTTAGGCTGCTCAAAAGGGTCGTGTCATCCAACAAACGCGACTGGGACGAAAAGCTTGGCGAATGCCTTTGGGCCTACCGCACAACGGTACGGACCCTAACAGGCAACACACCATTCTCCCTGGTCTACGGAAGCGAAGCGGTACTGCCTCTCGAGATCCAGATACCCTCACTCTGCGTAGCAATAACAAACAAACTCACAGAAGAGGACAATCAACGTCGTCGTCTGCGGGAACTGGAGGCACTCGATGAGAAGCATCTCCTGGCTCAACAACGCATCGAACTCTACCAAGCCCGTATATCACAGGTTTTCAACAAGAAGGTCAAACAGAGGACTTTCCAAGTTGGCGACCTGGTTTTAGCAGTCAGAAGGCCAATGGTGTTAACTCACAAGACACCAGGAAAGTTTGAGCCCAAGTGGGAAGGACCTTTCATCATAGAGACAGTATACTCAAACGGTGCTTATCGCCTCGCCAAACCCAATGGGGACTTGTTCATGATGCCCATCAACGACAAGTTCCTAAAGAAGTACTATTCTTGACATCCTTCAGACATGTACTTCCCCAAAGGGGATCTGTGGGCCCAATCATCGGGGCTCACACACAATCTCCTTCCACAAACTCATACGCTTCTGGAACCCAGCTGTTCCGTGGCATCCTTCAGTAGAAAGACAACCACGTCCACATCACCTCTGAGTTGTTCCTCTACACCCTACAAAGCGGAATCTTACGCTAGCGGAATCTTACGCTACGTAAGCCGACGCTACCCTTCATGTTTACCACGTCCACATTACCTCTGAGTAAACATCTCGTACAAACGACCCTTGCATTGTCGTACATTGATCGCAGAACTTCCACGTCCATATCACCTCTGAGTTGTTCAGCGTATCCCCCAGGATCATTCCTACCACGTCCATAATACCTCTGAGTAGGAAGATTCTATCATTTGAATCCAATGATTGCCATGTCCACATCACCTCTGAGCAAACATGTTGGTTCCTTCAAACTTATTATCTGTACCTAAAAACCAAGGTGCGCAAAATATAATAGGTCCACACAAATCATCAAGTTCATAATAACAAAAATGAACACATCACAAAAAAAGGTTGTGTACTTTTTTATTTTCTAAAAAAAAGAGAGAGTACAGAACTACACTATCCTCCAACAAGGGTTGCAAAAGAACATAAAAAAGGGAGAAGCTACAGTCCCTGAACCTCTCCAGGATGGGCTGAGAGCTCTCTGACTCGACGTCTTAAGTCGGCTATATGGGTCTCCACAGTCGCCAGGACTCGACGCTCAGCTTCTTGACGCATCAATTCAACAGCCACAACGGAAGTTTCGCTCTCATGCTTCTCATCAAGCTGTTGTCGCTGCTGAGCCAAGGCAAGAGTCCGCTGAGTAAAAGTCGCTTCCTCCTTCTTAAATGCTGCGTGTTCAGCCCGGACACGTTCGGCATCTAACTGGAGTCGGGCCCGTTGGTCCTCAAGGCGGCGCATCTGGGTGTTGATCTCTGCGATGTTAGCATCCAACGCAGCTCGCGTTTCCATCGTCTTCTTCGTGGACTGAGACAACTGCTCTACCGCAGCCTCAGTCTCAGCCACCTCGTGCTCCCAAATGCCCACAGTGGCCTGGTAGGAAGACTCGATCTCGGCAATCAACTTTCCCTTCTCCGCATCTATCAGGACGGAGAGGTCATTTCGCTGGATGTGCTGAAGTTTCGCAAGCCGCTCGTCCAGCTCGATCACCGAAGCCTCCAGAATTTCGGCCATATGGTCGTGGCCTTGGTGAACGCGGATCAGCTTGATACAGGGCATTGCCAGAGTTCTTGTCATCGTAAAGCTCCCGTTGGCATCCATTACCGCAGATACACCCCTCTGCAGCATTTTGTACACCCCCTCGACGAGGAATTTCACATATTTGTCTGCGTCCGCCAGTACCTCCGACGTCATAGCAGGAGTTGGAGGAGCTACTACAGTTAGCGGACCGGAAGAAGATCCGCCAACCTCAACCTGCGAGGCTTGAACCTCGGCATCAATAGGCTCTTCATCGACAGGGGCCAGACTGCTAGCCCGAGGAGCCGAAGGAACAGAGAAAGTCGGCACAGGCGTCGAGATAGTTCCCCAAGTGGAAGGAGCAACAGAGGGTCCCACACCCTTGCCCTTCTCAAGCCCGGAGGAACCACCGACGTCAACAGCCCCCAACGTCCTATCAGCAACTAGTACCTCTCCCGACAGAACGGGGAGATCAACACACATCTCCTGGCCCACCCCGGGAGACAAGACCGGCAGAAGGGTCTCATCCTTCTCAAGTCCCTCTACAGGGACAGAATCTGTCGCTACCTCCCGATCGGTAGCCACCTCAACTTCCACGGTTGAAGCTGGGGTAGGACTCGGCAATGATATAGCCGACCTCCCCTCATCATGACAAGAAGGGGAATCAACCCTCTCCTCTGTCCCAACCATATCTGTTGCTCTCGCAACAGACTCTTGCAGCTCTAGAGCAACGTCGTCCGAAGGCGACGAACTCCAATCCACCTCATCATCAGGATGCCTCGAGTCCGTAGGACCCTCAACGTCCAAGGCCTCCACGGCAGACTGTACCTTCCCAGAATTTGTTGCAACCTCAAAGACAGGAGATACTAAAACCTCCGCAGGAACGTCTTCGGGACCCTCCTCCACGGGAGACATTATCATCGGTGGAATGCGCTCATCAGAAGAGCCTGCGACCTCCTTCGGTTTACTAGCACCCGGTTTTGAAACACGGGACTTCTTCTTCGACGATCCCTGCAAGAAGAAAAGCATAAGTCACCTCAATGACAAAATGAATTAGAATTATGGAGCACTCCTTACCTCAACAGGAACTGATCCCGTTGGCGTTACAAGTGGCACTTCCGTAACCTTTGGAGTCGACGTCATTCTCGACCTTTTCGGTACAGAAGAACCAGCTTCTGTGTCAGCCCGCCTCTTTCCAACAGACGGATCTCTCACTGGTGCTGCAGCAGCAGCTCGATATCCCGCCAATTCTGGTGGACGATATGATCGGGCTGCCATCAACATATTCGCCGTGGCCTCCAGCTGAGTTCCAATGATGAAACTAGTCTCCCTGTCATAACCAGGAGACGCAGCATTTATAATGCAATACAGCTTGGCGGCCGGATATAGGATCTGCGGCCGAGGGTTGCGGACTGGCGTAGTAAAATTAACGCGAGTGCATCCAGCGTTATAATACTGCCAGCCCCGGGCTCCATCCAGCAAACTCCCGATGAAGCCTAGACTGCTACTGGGATTCCGTAGCATTAGCTGGGTATAGCCAAATTGATGAGCAAATCGGCTTGGCAGATTTGGCTCCAGATAACATCTATTCTGGTTGCGGTAGACCAGGTGAGAAGGCCGGATACGTTGCAACCAACGAAAACTCTATTTCGGCAAAGTGATCGCATCTTCGCCAGAGTCAACTAAATCTTGGTCAGCCTCGAAATCTTTGAAGATCGGGCGAACCTTGACAATCTTCCACCCCTGAAGGTAGGACAAGACTCTCCTGCAAACGGGGACGCCAGTGTATAACCACTTCCACTTGTAGAAGCGGCGGATGAAGGCATCCCCTTCAACATGATCCTTCTCCGGACCGGGACTCATCACGTTCAGATGATGCAAAATCAGCCACCCCATAAGATAATGGAAAGGCAGCTCGGCCCGGGGAAAGTTGTCATTGTTACCTTTCTCGTGGATCATATCATCAGCAAAAGACCTCAAACCGCGCAACAGGTTGCACACCATCGCGGGGAGGAGAGCTAAAGGTCGTCCAAAAGCCAACTTCACGGCAGGCAAAATGAGATTCCGATGTACCCTCTCTACGGCACCGGATCCACCTGCAAACACGCAATCCCGGAGCTATATCATCAAGTAGGCTGTCAACACTGCCTTAGATGACATCCGGTGCCCACAGTGCCAGAAGCAGCTATATGTATCCTTGCCGCTCTCATCCGAATATGGGGTCCTCTTGTCCAGCCGACTTATTTTAGAAGTCACTTCTGCGGGCTTCAGTCCCTGCGGAGTCGCAAACCGGATCCTCGAAGGATCCGCCAAATCCTGCTTAAAGACATAGTCCCTCCAAGCAGTCACATGAGGCTGGGTCTTGCCCTTATCCCTCCGGTGCATCAGATAATGGTGGCTCGTCACCTCTTTGAATACAGCCATCATCTCCGGGTCCTTATCTTCCAGAACCTGGATCTCCTCATTTGACGGGAAATATTCCTCGTACGGCTCCGAGCCCCAAGGAAGCTTAGACACTTCGTACATCTCATGGAGAGCCAACCCCAACTCCCCCACCGGAGTAAAAAAGCTGCCAGTATGGGCATTGAATAATTCCAAGAGCACAAGGAACATAGGCTTATTGAGATCCACGCCTGCCTGCGTAGCCCGAATGGCGGCTGTCAGCCCGATCTCCTTAAGCTCAACTTTGAACCTTGAAAGCACCCAAGTGGTCAACTCGTCCCACCTCGCAATGTAGTGACACCAACCTTCGACTCTAAAGCCACCTGTCGGGTACATGACCTTCGCTGTCAGCATCCGATTTGCAAAGGTCGGGGCACTGAAGGGAAACGTGTCGCTTGGGACTTCACTGTAGAGGCTCCCGGGACGCAAGGCTCGGTAACTGAACGAGGAACCGGCTCGTAAAGCAGCCAAGGTATCTCGCTGGTTCGAGGTGGCGTCGATCGAAAGGGTACCTCCCAAGGCCCCTCCTTGAGAAGGAGTAAGTTCCCAACCCATCCTTCTCTTCGAAGCTAAACGATAAAAGGCCGTCAGCGGCAACTGGCGGTCAATCTGCCGCATATATAGAACCATGCCTTTGGCAGAAAAGAACCAGTCTTCTTTGATCTTTAGTATCTTCGCTTGAGAAGAGACTAGTCGGTCGCCAAACAGAAAGACAGGTTTTAAGAAAGTCACATCTTCAGATTCAACAGACTTCAGTTTACCACTCTCCATCATACTCTGGAGGAAAAGCGACAACTGGTTCTAGATTTGCAGTATTCTCTCCCGGGGTTGGTTCTGTAAGATAGCATCCTTTGCAGGGTTGATCACCGCCTCATCAAAATTAACTCCCATTTGGCAAAGAGAAGCGTCCAGGAGGACCTTATTCAACAAAGGGATCGTCATCGACACTGGCACAACAAAAGTGGAAGTCAGGCAAAAAGACAAAAGGTGTCAAATAGATTGGCGCATCATCAGGGTGTAAACCCATGCGCGTCAGCATTGGAGCTTCGGCGCATCATCAAGGCGTGAGCCCATGCGCGTCAGCGAAGGCTTCGGCGCATCATCAGGGTATAAAACCCATGCGCGTCAGCGATTAAACCTCGGTGCATAATAAAGGCCTAAACCTATGCACGTCGGTGGGATAAAACCTCGGCGTATCATCAGGACAGAAGTCCATACGCGTTGGCAGCTTTGAGTTAGGGCACAGTATGGTCCAAAACTTGTGTGAAAGAGACGATACCCACCCGACACCTCGGGACGAACGTCGACTGGAGTCGCAAGGGTGATAGGTGCATCCTCGTCGACGAACTCCTTCACTTTCTCCTTTCCCTTGCAAGCACCGCCGCGAGGAGTCTTGGGAGCCATTCTCTCAAAGAGGAAGAAGTTAGGGTTTTGAAGAAGAACTCTAAAGAAGGCAAAGGCACAGAGCAGAAGAACTCTCTCTCTCTCTCCATCTCTTACCGATTTATAGGCCGTGGTCGCACGCGTGAACCGATGACGAGTGATCTCAGCCGTCGCCTCGGGTTCTGTGAAGAGATAACAGCAAATACAACCAAAAGATCATCATTAATCTTTTCGGTTACCAAGGCATCATCATATGCATTAACTGAGAGGAGTATGCGCCCGAACAGGCATGCGCCCAACAACTATGTGCCCTGATCGCCATGCTTCTTATTCAAAGTATTCCAAAACTTATTCAAAAGTTTTGAAAACTTTGAAGGGGGTCTTGTAGAAGCATGGAATTTTACAACCAGAAAGCCCATGCACCAGACACTACATGCGCCAGAACTCGGACAGAACACTTCACAGCAAAGTCAATAAGTATAGACATTTGAAGAAGGACTTTTTATTTATATACAAAAGTCTATTACATGTCTAGAAAAGGTTGTACAAAGGAGAATTTCTATAAAGGAAAGATCCTAAGTCTACAGCCAGCGGCCACCATGCGCCTCCAGATAGGCGCAGCAGTCACCATGCGCCGCCAGTTAGGCGCAGCAGATACCATGTGCCTCCAACCAGGCGCATCCCACCATCTCTTCAGCAGCTCAGTTATGTGCATCCAGCTCAGTTATGTGCATCCCTTCAGCAGCCCAGTTATGTGCCGCTCTTCCAGCCAGGCTCACCTGATAAGTGCTTCAATTAAACAAAGCATTTAACCCTCTGGCTGGAACCAAGGAAGAGAAGAGCACCGCAAGTCTGTAGCCAGGGGAGGCTTCGAAAGAGCCTCCAAAGACCAAGGAAGACCGTAATCGAAATACGGCTAAAGGAGCAGCTTTCAACACAACCAGAGTGGGCGACACCCACTTTGAAGAAAGAAAGAGCCTAGCACCGCCATTCCGATCTACGGCCCTTCCAGAACAATGGAGACGAGGCCCGAGCATCCCTATCTTTGGATGCAACAGGCACCTTCCGCCTGCCTCAGAAGCCCTCGACTCCGTCTTTTGGATGTAACAGTCACCTTCAAGTGCATCAACGATGACATGGCGTCTCATCTTCACCCTCGAAAACACTTCGTCAACAGAATGCACCCGAGAACCCGAGATCATGATTGGAAGTACGTGAGAGAGCGAGAAGCAAACCTTCTCTCCATGCTACTATTTATAGGCCGGGCAGATCAAACCCACGCGCCAAGTGGATGGCTCTCCGAATTCCGTATAATAAACTCACATTAAATGGATGAACCGGACGCCTCGACTTCAGCCAAACGGCTATTTAAAAGCACTCGAGAAGTGAAACAGCCGTATCATTAAAGACGTGTCGGATGCGCCGGCTGGACAGCACATCACACCCCTTCAAACACCAAGTGCCTCCCACAGATGTGCCCTGTACCGAGCGCATCACAGAGGATGCGCCCCCATACGTCCCCATACGCCTAGTGGAATGTCAACCAACGCGCCCACTCAGCTGTCCATCGAATGTCAACAACATTAAATGCTGAACTGACAGAGTTGGCAGTACGCCTCCCCAAGCCTGAACGGTTGACAGCTTCTGCAGAAAACGAAGCATCCACAACGTCAGCATTATCATGACTTTATCCCGACGGCTACTGCCACGTGGCCACCCAACCATCCGCATGCGCCTCAAAAGCCATGTGCCTCAGTCCCTTCACTGATCCCTAAAGACAGAAGAAGAGTCTCCAGTTGAAGCTTTGCATGCGCCTCAAAAGCCATGCGCCCCAGACTAATCTCTGATCCCGAAAGACAGAAGGAAAGTCGCCCGCATGCGTCTCAAAAGCCATGCGCCCAGAACGGTTCGTGACTCCTAAAGGTCACGAGTCAAAATCTCATCATGCGTCCAATCCAAGGCGCATCCCACCAAATCATCCCCCCATCAGATCCGAGATCTCCGAGCCATGAGTCGACGACACGTGTCCTTTAACTCAACTCATCCAAGATTTCAGCAACAGAAAGATCTTCTCCTTTGCTACGTGTCGGCTCACAACAGCAGTATGAAGAATTCAACCCCTCGAGTAGGGCGCATCATCCATGCGCCTCTATCAGCAATCTCCACGTGGCGTCCCCACGTACCGGCGTATCCTACATATGCGCGCATGAGCAGCCAACCTGCCCAGTTATAAATAGAGGGATCATTTTCTTCTCACCTAGGGACAACGCACAGAATCCACAGCGAACATACAGAGAATCACCAGAGAGAGAGACAGACACTCAACGCCTTCCTCCTCTCGGCAAGCTCCAGCACCCAGAGCAATCTACACCTTCAGAGAACCGATAACCGTCGTCAGCCCGTCAACGGAGTTAACGCATTACCACTCACTCCATTGGCACTAAGGACCCAGATTAAACAAAAGTGTACTCCTAGGACTACATCTAAGTCCTATATTATAACACTGTTCTGTTTGTGTTAAAGTTTTCAATCAAAGAATTTTAATGGCAAACACGGTTCTGAACCTGAGCTTGGACCTGGGCATACTGTTGCGGTCGCTGTTGCTGGAATGCCAGAGCCTGAGGCGGCAATGGCCTCGGAGGCTGATACTGCTGCTGCTGCACTGGTGCTGGTTCCCTCACCGAGGGACTAGTCTGGACTGATGAGGATGAACCGGCTCTCTGTGGGCAGGACCCTATCATGTGATCCGGTGCCCCACAAGCCAAACACAATCCTTGTGCTCGGCGACATTCTGATACCACATGCCCTCGCTTCCCACAATGAGTGCAGCCTATTGTGGAAGACTGCCTCCGCTTCTGCTGCTGAGGATACGTCGAAGTCGAATGCTAAACCGACGTAACTGATGCTGCCCTCCTCGGAGCTCCAATGGTCAAGGCCCTAGCTGCCGGGGCTGGGGCTGAGGACTGGGTCATCTGACCATGGGACCGCTTCCGTCCTCCAGTTCTGTCTACAATTCTCTGCGAGGTATACTCATGCCTCTTAGCTGCCCGCAAAACAGCATCAAAGGTCTGATGCTCAAACTGCTATACTGCTAGAATGATCTCTAGGTGGAGTCCCTGCTGGAACCTGCTGCGCTCGATCAAACTCGGTTGCCACCAAAGTGGGAGCAAACCGACTCAGTCTTAAAAACTCGGCCGCATATCCATCGACCGTCCTGCTCATCTGCCTGAGATTGGTGAACCTCGTCTTCAGGTCGTGCCGAGCTACAACATTGAAGTACTTGATCTGAAACTTATCACTGAATACTGCCCACGGGACAGGCATTGCCAATCCAACTGCTATTATCGCCCACCAGGTGCGGGCTAGGTCCAATAACTGTAGGCGCACCACAGCTACCTTCTCTCTTTCTGGAGTCTTGGCTGCATCCAAGATAATCTCAATGTCCTGGAGCCACGCATTAGCTACAATAGCGTCTTCACTCCCATCAAAGAAGGGAGGGTTAAGGCGCTTGAAACTGCTAGCCGTACTGTTCCCTTGATAACCAATACGGCCCATGGCATCCTGTACTGCCTGGTGCAGGGCATCGCCCCGACGATCTTGAGATGCAAGCAATGTCCTGATGGGACCCACCAAGTTGCCATCGTCAGGCTCTGCAGGCTGGACTGGCTGAACTGGGGGCTCGGGGTCCCCAAAATACATGACTCGGAAGGCCGCTCCAGAGTGCTGGGCTTGGTCTCCAGGTTGCTGCTGGTCCACTAGAGGTGCTCCGCCTTGCTGATCGGTAGGACCAGGAACAATGCCGCTGAAGAAACGACATGGGGAACAATAAGAAAGGACTATGATAGATCGAGGATATAAACATGTGATCAGGTCAAGGATTCTGACAGATCAGAAGGCACGAGTAGAGATCAAGGGCGAGTGCTGATTGAGACATCTATCCGGTAAACCCTCACACATCTTGATCTACAAGACCTGTATGGGCCATCACTTAAACCGTGTCACGCCCCAGAACCAGAATACTGGAGAGCAGAGGACAGACACAGCCAGCTACGTACATTGAAGTGAATCTCACCTCGCAATACGGTCACGGCTGTCTAGATGCATGAGGGTTTACTACAAGCCATCAGTCTCTTAAGGTCAATAACAAGCCTAGTGTCTCAATCTCAAGCAACAAGTAGATATAACAAGATGGTAGATCATCAGACATACAAGATAAGGCGTCCCATACATTACATATTCAGATGATCATGAAGCTAGTCATACAAAATACGAAGACTAGCAAGAGTTTAAGTGATACATGATCAACCCTAGGATTTGTCAATCATGTTACAGCCCGTAGGCAGACAGTAAGTAAAGTTGCAACGAGCTAACACTTGCTCGGCGGCTAAACGCCTCAAAAGAATATTTGTACAATAGAGTGGGAGAGCAAAATAAAAACCCACTTGTTGCCGGGATTCCTTCTAGTGTTCACCATCTGGCAGGAAAGTTGGAAAATCCTCGGTAGCTGCTCCGAAATTTGGCCATACAAAACCAGCTGGGTCAGACCCCAGAAAGAGCAAGTGCCACAAAGGGGGATTCACTTAAGAACTAAAACCAGCATGTCAGCACATAAAGTCATAGGTGAAATAACATAAGACATGAGTTAAAGAAAACAGGATGATAAACGATAAGATAACTAGAGGACTATTCCGGTAACCAAGTTACAACCCGTAAACCAAACAAGGACCGGGGTTGTAACCCTTCACCTGAACAGAACTTAGCTTCGAACCAATTATCGATAAAGTAAAGCATAAACAAGCATGTCCGGAGATATCCATGCACCGGATCTGGGCAAGACTAGACAAGATAGGACTCCTTCCATCATTCATGGCCAAGCAAAGAGTACGGCTTGATACTTAACTAACTAGGGTTATCACAAGCTTAGTTACTAGCAAGATGCAATGAGGTACGCCTATGGCCACAAGCCCTGTAGACTATCCAGGTTATCCAGACGCAAGGTTCAAGATTAGAGTTATCATGTCTTGTTAGGTGACTTGGATGCAACACATGACAGTGTGCATAGTAATCTTTTCATGTAGTGCCCCACTAGCAGTGAGCTGGAAATGTGCCCTACTCGTCGGTAGGCTACAAGTCCATCAAGAAGGCGCCCAGATAACGGGATTGCTTGTAGCCGGAATACCTCTCTATATGCTCTACTTGATCAATCTAGTCATTAACCTAGTCAGATTCAGTATGAATCCCTGACCGTGGTAACCAGGGATACATGTCCTAGACATGATGCAAGACAAGACTGGTTGCTTATACAAGCATATTCAATACAATCGCCCACGGTGTCAAGAATTCACTTAGCATGTCAGGTTAGCCGTCGCAACAGCGTATCAAGGTTATCATGTCAAGATTACTTGTCAAGGGTGCACCACGGCGGGTCACCATCATGTCATGTTACTTATCAAGATTACTTATCAAGGCAAGGGTGCGTCCCTAACGGACCATCATCAAGAATTATCATGTCAATTTACTTGTCAAGAGTGCACCACGGTGGGTCACTATCAAGAGTTATCCTGTACGGTCATAATGCCATTTCGTGTTTATACAAGTGCACCACAACGGGTCACTGATCATGCAATTCCATCACTAAGCCGTGTTCAGATTAACATTCATAAATAATGTCATGATCACATCGGGTTCATGTCGAGTTTACATCAAAAAGACGTAAGGATATAAAATGGGTGCAAAAATCATAAAAAGGGAATATGGGGACATAATGCGCCCAAGGGGGAGGAGCAAGGGGTACTATGGCCAACAAGTGGCATTAGCCTAGTTGCGCCAGGTTAACAGGTTGCACCAAGGCAAGTAGGATCAAGTCCAGTTGCGCCTGAACGTCAGGTTGCGCTTAGGTACTAGGGGTGCCAATCACTAAAATGCACAAGGTCGGGTCAAGTTGCGCCATGAAGAGTCAGGCCAAGTCATGTTGCACCAGGCACTAGACTGCGCGAGGCTAGGTTGCGCCTGAGTCAGACTGCACAAGAGGTCAGACTGCACATGAGGCAGACTGCGTACGAGGTCAGACTGTGCATGAGTCAGACTGTGTACGAGTTAGACTGTGCACGAGTCAGACTGCGCACGAGTCAGACTGCGCACGAGTCAAACTGCGCACGAGTCATACTGCGCACGAGTCAGACTGTACTGCGCTCTCAGTGGCGCAAGCTAAAAAGCTCGCACACACTGCTCACTGTCTTCTCCAAAATCAGCAAGAACTCCATGGTTGAACCCATAGCCTCAAAGGTCTATAACTTGGTCAAAACAAGTCCAAATTCAACTTTCAAATGGTCAAAATTGGGTAGAATAAAATTCTCTACAACATGGAACCATCAAAATTTGAAAACAAAGAAGTTTGATAGATCAAAACCACCAAAATTCGAAAATGACCAATTTCTAGATCTACAAAAATTAAAGTCTCAAAATAGAAAATGACAAGTTCTAATGTGTCTTAGAAACATGAGAAGAAGCTATTGGAACAATAAAAATGGGTTCTCTTGTGGAAGCAAGTTGCACTTGCCTAAGGGGTCTTCTTGGTTGGTGGTGGGTTTAATGGAGAAGGAAGAAGAGTTAATGAGAAAGTGGAGGAGAGAGAAAAGTTTGGTAGGTTATAAAGGGGGATGTTGGTAGGTTTAACATGATGAACCAAAGAATAAACCAAGCCAACCCAAAATAAACCAAGTTAAACCATTACATGCCATGATGAACCTAATCAAGATTAAACTGAAATTAGCTAGCCAGGCAGGAAAATAAAATATATGTCAGGATTTCGTATACGTATACTGAGAATATGTAGAACGGAAAACAGGGGGTAACATTTTTGGCGGTCTACCTTTCGGAGCAATGATAGCAGATGGCTCCTGTAGACGACTACTTGCCGGGTTGGCAAGTTCTTGGATCGCAAGCTCAATGGACTTCCTCTCAGGTCCTAGTGCTGCACACCATCTGGCATGAAGAAGTTTCAACTGTGGCATGAAAAAGAAATCATCTAGACTGTCCACCGTAGGCATGATCGACAGTTGTCTCCAACGCTGATCAACGACCACTACTGGAATATGTCTACATTGACGTCGATATTCGTTGATCTCGTGTGCACAAGGGAGCCCGAGAGAATGTCGATGTGTACAACCACATACTTCGATATCTAAACCGACAGAATTCGCACGACCAATCTCATCAAGTAGTAATGTCAATGCGTCGTGGGATGCCACGTGGATTAAATCAGACAAGAGATGTTCTTTCTTATGTTGGTGCTTTACAATATTCAGGCTCATCTCAAATGAAGCCTTTATCTCGTTCACGATCGAATTGGTCATTAGATTGATTGATTGCCAAACAGAGACGAAACCACCGGCCGATGAGCGCAAATATCTTTTTAGTCTTGAATGTGAGCCTTCGACATGGTTGGTAGTGGTCGTGCCGTAGTGTTTCACCATATTCGTCCATGCCAAGACAAATTTTTTTTATGTTCATCAAGCCAGGTGTCTTTGATATAAGATATACACGCCGGGTTGCTCTGCTCCCATTGCTCTTTAAACATGTACCATGCTGCGTCAAATGTTTCCTCGGTACTTGCTCGCCACACAAGAGTCCAATCGTTGTAGAAATCTTGGAAGCGGTCCATGTCGAGTTTGCCGTCTACTTTCTCGAACTTTATTTTGCATTGTGCTTGAATATTTCTGTTTATATGCCAAGTACATAGTAATCTACGAGCATGAGGAAATACGGTATCAATAGCATTCATCAATGCATATTCCCGATCGGTCACAAAAACAGACAGTTCTTTATGTCCACTGTAAAGTGTCTTCAGCTTTTCCAAAGCACATGTATAGTCCTCTAATGTTTCGTTCTTCAAAAAACAAAAGGCAACTGAAAATGTCCTTCGGGTTGAAGTGAACCCAATAATGTGAAGAAGATGCATCTTGAATTTATTAGTCTTGTACGTGCAATCAAGAACCAAAACATCGGCGAAGGACCGTGCCAACTGTGTGTAATCCGGATGGGACCAAAACAGAGAAACGACTTCATTGCTCACCGAAGTCTTCTATGGTATTCCACATAATGATTTTCGGCGAGCAATTTCATCACTTGTTGTATCGCCATTCTTTCCTTTTAGAGTACTCGTTCTAGACCTTGCTAGTGCATTGTAAATTGTCCACATAGTGGACTTGTTCCTATCATTCTTCTGAAGCAGCGCAGAATAAATTTCTTTTGGCGCAACTCCGGAAGCTGAGAATTCTGTAACTAACATTTTCTCATCATCTTTCAATCTTCCGGCGTAGGCATGACCAGTTAGCGTCTCCGGAATAGTATGATTGTGGGTCCCATTACGTACCACAACTGTCCACTTCTCGCCAGTCTTGCACCCCAACACTAACTTGAATGGACAACCACATTTCCTTGAGCCTGACTCTTTCTTCCCAGATATTATTGGAAGAAGTTCACTTTTTTTACGATGCACCCTAAACGTCCCACCTCTTTCACAGCCAATCTCTGCAGTTTGACGCTTCGGCCGACACCGTAGCGACCTTGAAGTTACAAGGGTTGTGTTGGTTTGCCTTCCAACTTCTCTGCACCATTCTAATGCTTCGGCGTAAGTTTCAAAGACAATATCTGTCGAGAATTTATTGCTCAAATCTGTGCACATAGGAGATGGGGTGCCCTACAATAAATTTACAATTTTTTAAATACCTAAATCAATGACAAAACCAAATACAATATCCAATTCAGGCTGTTAAACTAGACTGCCACAACATCTGGCAGTCCTGAGTACTTCATGGACTGCAAAATATGTGGCAGTCCAGTTGAAACGACTATCAACTTTAGGACTGCCACATTTCTGGGCAGTCCTTAAAGTATCTAGGACTGCCAGAAAGTGAGGCAGTCCTTAAGTTCATACGTATTTAACTCGACTGCCATACTTTCTGGCAGTCCTAAGTACTTTGTGGACTGCCATGCGATGTGGCAGTCCAGTTGAAGAGTATATGAATTTGTAGACTGCCTTCCTATAGGGCAGTCCATCAAGTACTTTGGACTGCCTGAGTGTGTTGCAGTCCAATTGTCGACTACGAAAAAATGAAAGTACGTCGGGGACCAACCACGGGTTCTTCGGAGAGAATGTTGTGTTCTTCGGAAGGACCGGACTGATCGATTGCTACATTTGATGTCCCAATTTCTTTCATATTTTCAACATTATGAAAGAACATTCAAAAATAAGGAATCAACCGATTATTTAACAAGCTTTGCAATATAGTAGTCGAAAATATACCGACTACTATGAATATTCGTTGATAATTACTCTAGGGTTACAAAACAAGAAGATTTTCTTAGTTGTAGAATGGGGGGACAAGAGGAATCTCAATCTAGGGTTTGGACAAAAAATGGAGAGGAAGAAGACAAAGAGAAACATAACAAGTCACTTTTATACCACCTATTGGGCTAGCCCTAATAAATTTTTTCAATGACAAACTTGTAAATAATACAAAGTTACAAATGGGCTAGTCCTGATAAAAATATGCAGTGCCTTTATAACTAGTCTTATTTTGGTGTATTACATATACCCCGTTTGCTACAACATTTGTTGTAGTCGAGAAATGACTACTACACTATTTAGAACAACAAAAAGTTGCAACAAATTTCTATTTATACACAACCAAATTATCTTACGTGTAGGACGGGTCCCTAGGGTTGGATTGTCTGTACCAAGCTTATTTTGGCCCCACTTGATCGTTGTTATGGATTGGTCATGTGGTTACCTGCAACTACGATATCTTATAAATCATTTTGGACCTGAAAAGTTGTCCTAAAAAGAGGAAATTCAAGTCGTCTCTAGACCGGTCTTGTAGGACTTACCTCCGCTATATACTCTTTCGACCAGTTTGGACTTTGGAACAAACCCGGAACATTTTCTAAACTAAATCCATTTGAAACCAAATAACAACTAATATAATAATATTTTGAGGTAGAAATATATATATATATTTTTTTACCAACGCGTGCGGACTCAGTATAATCGTGTGTCCCACGCACACGATTCTTGGCCTGTCGTATGGAACGACTTTTGGAGTGCGGACGTTGTCCGTTGGCCTTGTCATCATCGCCGTGCACACGCACCCCGCGCACTCCGCGCGCTCCAGAGCTCCGCTCAGCAGCACACCGTCTTTCGACGGCAGTTACTCAATACCTCGCTTTGCCCACGACGCCGAAGTGACACCCTCGACGACCAAGGGTGACCGCCCGTACGACGGCCACTGATTCCTTGTCGCCTGCGACTACCGATTCCGCCCAGCCGCCCGTTCTATGCGCACGACGCGCATATTGGCGACGATCGCCGACGTCCTTACGATCGAGCATGCGATCGTTTATGGCGGACGTCTTCTCGTCGCCCTCAGCAGCGCCGCACGACGGGCCGCGTGGTCGACATGTCGCTTATATCCGTGGGCGAATGGTGCCGATTCCCCGATCCGTCGCACGACGACCGTGCACTGAGTTTGCTACACGGACGCCTCATTCTGCCCCAATAGAAGATGTTAAAGTGTGTCATGTTTCCAAATATTGCTCATAATATATTTGATTTTATAAGTTGCTATAACCACACAACAGACTGAAGTAACTACTTATGGAGGGGTGTTATTGGTAAATGCTTCTATTTAGTCCCACATCGGCTGAGAAGGAAGGGTAGAGGAGCAGTAGCCTCTATAAAAGCGCTCGACTGCCCACATAGCAATTCATACCTTTCTCGGCCTTTTGGCTAAGATCAAGTGTAGTATCTGTTCTTATCAGTTTAATATTTGATATGTGGGCCATGTGTTACAACGATATTAAATTAATTTCTTTCTTGGGGAGGGTCCACAATCAGTAGCTTGCTACTGGGGGCTCTCATGCGTCGCCCTAGCTTTGCACTACTGCTCGGGCCTGGCGCTCCCACCAAATCAAAGTCAAAATTTTTAATTTTAATGTTAGTACTATTTTTTTAATTGGTTTGTAAAGAGTACTTTTAACCAAATAAGTTAATGATTGGTTATTATGCGATTTTATTGATATCCATCTGACCCTTGTAAAGTAATGCCCACATAATTGCTGGTTCTGTTCTTCTGTGATCAGATTAGTAGACGCTGTAAAATTTGGACTGCTGGAATAACTGTTTGAAATGATCAACAATCATGCTTGAGATTTTCTCCTCCTATTAGACCATGTATAAGCCGGTCCATTGAAACCCAAATCTAGCAATCCACAGTGGTCTATCATTTCATTAAAGGAAATCTGCAGCAGTGTTATCAAACCCATTCCTTCCTACCCATGGTATTGACGGTTAGATTTTTTTTCGACATCCATATGTATAGCAGACACAAAGCTGGACAGGAGTTGGAGGCTTTGATATTCATCTGGGTAATGTGTTGAGAAGAGTAGGATATATCTGCATTGATTGTGTCATCCCAAAAGCTAACCACATGCCACCAGAACGATCAATGGGAAGAAACAATGTGGTAGTTTGGACAGCCAAGTTTCGACAGAGTGGTGGTGGATTGTGACAAATTAAGAAGATGAAGTTTCGGAGATAAAGAATATGTCAGGTTTAGTCCCTCTGAGAAATGAATAATGAGTCTGGACTGTCGGGTCATTTCTCGCACCCCGGCTATTCTATGGTAGGGCTAACATTTTCCTTGCGGCTGTTTGAGGTTAGCAAAGAAATCTGATTCTCTACATCTAGGTTGAAGCAGGTGTAGTGCA
>JANAVB010025999.1:13192263-13259763 GCA_029216955.1 Iris pallida | reverse complement strand
TAGCGGAACGGGCTTACCTTCGTACTTGGCAACGGCCAGTCGATCGGTGATGACGTTAACTAGACCACCGTTGCTTGGTGAGAGCAAAGCGGTACCGCAAAAACTCCGACGGAGGGCCTTGTGAGGGGTCTGCACGAAGGTTGCTTGAAAATCTCAAGCGAGGGGCTTCCGAATCCACGGAATAGTCGAATCTATGACCAAGAAAAAAGAGAACAAATCTCAAACTTTAAAGAAGAATTTTATTGATTAAAAGTTGTCCTCAATTGCATACAAAAGGTGCCTATTTATAGGACTTTTGTGACAACATAATCGTAATAAAATAAAGATAAAATATCATAATAAAGATAAAGTCAAAATAAGAATCCTAACATAAATATGATTATACAAAAAGGAAAAGAAAAGAAAAAATTAATCCAACGGGACTAGGATTCTATACTACATCGGTCTCCCTGCTTCAAGAGAACTCGTCCCTGAGTTCTTCTCAGAATAAAGTGGTTTGCCTGGTGGAAAGTATTCATAAAGATCGAAGACATTGAAGGTTGGAGAGATCTGCATGTCTTCAGGGAGATCAATCACATAAGCATTATCATTTAGCTTGCGTAGAACTTGAAATGGTTCGATCTTCTTCTTTGCCAGTTTGTTGTAGGTGCCAGTAGAAAATATTCCTTACGCAAGTAAACCATGACCAAGTCTCCTTCATGAAAGACCTTACGACGGCGGCACTAATCAACAGCTGTTTATATTTGGTATAAGATTCTTCAAGTCGTTGTTTCACTTCATTATGTATTAATTGATGTCGCTCTAACATATGCAGCACCAATGTCTTGACCCGGAGTCTTAGTGTCACGACCCGCACCAGTATAGGGGCACGAGAAGTGGGTACGTCCAGCCTACGCCGCAGTGTCGGCGGTAGGTAGTATAGGTTGCTAACTAAACTCATGCAGTGAATAAAATATACTTGTCCAGAAATCAGCTCCGAATGGAGGACAAGTAAAGGATAGGATATACTCAATCACAGTCTAAAACACGAAAAGATAACACAGAAGTTATACCTAAGGAATTAAAGACAACGACAACTAACTACTAAAAAAATACAACAATGTCTCAAACAAACTTAATATAAACTCAATATCTTAACTTTAATACAACAAGTCAAAACATGAAAGCTAAAGTAGTCTACTAGCTAATCTCCTGAATCACTCCTGAGAGTCGGGACCAAAGGTAGCTAATCCCTCGCCAGGTCCATGGGAAGCAGGGCATGTGTCCTCAGGATTATCATCTGTAATATTTTCAACAGGTCCAATCAGGACGGAAACAAGTACAACTCATCTAAAAAAATCCAAGTAAATGACAAAGAACTATAAAGCAGTTATAGACAGTTTTATTGATGAGCATGGCAGTTTTATACAGGTAATGATGGCATAGAGAAACAGTAAGATACAAGAAAAGAAAGGTAACTAAAACAAGAGAAGAATCATGGCAATGAAGACTGTAATAAAAGCTAACTGAACTAGAATATCATGTGTGAGTCCAGACAGTACGATATAAGTCTAATATAATCCCAGTGTAAGTCCAGTCCATATAATCCGATACCAGCTGATTTCCAGTACAAGATGAGTCCAACAGTGATCAATGAATCCAGGGTGAGTCCAACTATGATCTAACAGTGTTTTAAAATACCGAGGTCGACATGCAAACGGCTGTAGGTATCAGGCACATCTCTCACTGATCGGGCAAGAGATGGCTATGCTTCCGGTAGATTCCAGTGGGAGATTCCGGATTTGGGGTATGTCTACATGTCTTACTCAATATTTCCCCGCCCAGCAAGTGAATCCAAAATCGACAAAGAATCGAGATGAGTCTGGCCAATAGATGATGATTCCAAAATGATTCCGGAATGATACTAATGACTCCAGTAATAGAGGCCAGCAAGTAAGGTATGTGTCGATACATGAATCCAGAAATATCCATACATGTTGATACAGAGAATCACATAGAACTAACTAGAACTGAAATACAGTAATCGACAAATAAATAAGAGAACTATCAGAGAATGTACTCGCCTGATACTCTGAAAAGAGTAATGTAATATCAGATGTCTGTACCAGGGTCACAATGTCCTAAAATAGAGCAATACAGTTATGACATGTCCAAAATGAAGGTAAATAAAATCTACGATGCAATCTGTATGAATTCTAAGCCAATCTAGGTCAAAGTCAAACTTGGTCAATACTACAGTCAAACTAAGTCTACTAGGTCACAAGAAGTTAAACTAAGTCATACAAGGTCAAACAAAGTTAAACAAGTCTAATCTAGGTTAAAGTCAACTCTTGGTCAAATATTCTAGCCAAACTAGTCAACTCTAGTTACTTGGGTCCATATAGGGTCAAGTCTTAGTCTAACTAAGATTTTGGTTAATCATAGACTAGTCAATAAGGTAATTAGGTTAATCTTGACTAATGGTCAACATCCAGTCAAACTCTATAAGGCTAACTCAAACCATCATAGGCTAACATGTCTTAGAATACCTAAGATACTATACTACAATTACCTATACAAAGTATACCACACATAAATACATATAGTACAATACCAACCTTAATCCTATAATCAAGCTAATCCCATTCTCCAACTCAAGTCATGACTCAACTCTAAGTATCTACTTAACCCCATACATATCTTCATCTATATAGGATTACCCTCATAATCTATATGGTTAACCTAATCATCTAGTTAGGGTTTAGCCAAACCTTAGTCAAATAGTCCTTCTATGTTCATCCAAGTTATTTCTAGGTCAATTAGGTCATGGTTTGACCTATAGTTGACTTTGGTCAACAAGGGCCAACCATCTAGTCAAACTAGGTCTACTAAGCCTATTGGTCAATTCTAACTTGCTACTAACCATAGGCTACTAATCCTAGGGCACTATGACATATACATTACATATATACATAGGCCATAGGCTAAGATATCAAGTCTATATCATATAGTTTACATATCTAATACCATATATTCTCACCTATATATAACCTACATATATATCCAACTATATATAATACCCACATATATTATATATATATATATATATATCCCATTATATAACATATAATATACTCTCATATATATACCAACTATTATAGATAACCAAATACGTATAATACATATATAGATAGCTAACATATATACATATATACATTTTCATAATATATATATATAACCCATACATACACTCAACTATGGATACCCATATATAATTATATATAATATAACATATATATACATGACATATATATATAGAAAGAGAGTGGAATGAGAGGGTGAGAGTGTGTGTGTGAAAAGTGTGTGTGTGAGGGGGGAGGGGGTCATGGGAAGGCAGTGGTGTGTGTGTAGACAGCAGGGGGTTTAATCTTAGAAATTCTGAGATGGGTACACACACACACACATACACAATACATACACAATATATACCTATATATATCACATACACCTATGTATAAACCCTAAGACACACACCTATACACACAATACATATACATATGTATATACATATATATACACACATATACATGTATAAACATCACAGAATTTGCATTTCAAAATCGATTTAAAACTGGAAAAAATACAGGAATGAACATTACTGTTCATTATGAATTTAAAAGGGGGTAAACCCAAATCCGACCCCAAAACCTAGCCAATACCCAAAACTAGTAGTTGGTAATCGTGTCCCCATGTGTACACGTGTCGTAGGTGTCCTTAGGTGTCCACCACGACACGACACAACGTGTCCAAGTGTCAAAAACCTAAATCGGGTAAATTCAGACACTGTGCAGTGTCACAGCGTCGTGCAGAGTTGCACACGCATGTAGGACACAGCACACGTGTCCTCGTGTCTCGTGCACACGCGTGTAGGTTCGCCTAGGATTACTCTAAGTGTCCAGCACCCTGAATTAAGTCGGGGTCGTGTCGGGTCCGAGTTAGAGAGGCGTATCAGAGAGGGTCTGTGCGCGTGTTAGTACAGTGCACGAATCAGTGCAGAGCTAACTACGTGTCCGATACGACACGTGGTCGCATAAAACTTCGTGGGTAGGTTGTCAGGGTGCCCCTACCCTCGTGCCAAGTGGCACATGTCCAGTGGCATGGACACGAAGAAATCCTTGTCGGTTAGCAGGACAGCGTGCACAGTCTCGTGCACGCGTGTCGAAGGGTCGTGTGCTCCACACGTGGCACGTAGAGCCTTGTGCTCGTGTCAGGGTGTAGCCTAGGTCTAGGGCTAGGGTTTAGGACTGACACTTGGTATCCACGTCGTGTCTAGACACAACACGAAGGCCGTGTGAGTGTGTGTTTTAACACTGTGTGCAGTGTAAACCAAACCAGTGCACGTGTGATTACGTATCCGATACGACACGAGATGACATGGCACTTGGGGGCTGACATGTCAGTCATGGCCCCTTCGTGTCCACCAAAATTGGTGTGTCGAAGTATCGTATACAGTGAGAAATGGGCTCGAGCACAGGACACAGTGTATGTGTCTGTACAGTGTATTCGTGTCCGTTTTGGACACGGACATGACTCGGATTCGTGCTCAGTCCTAGTGTTTCGTGATCAGCATGCTAAGGGCTACCCAAATGTGCAATTTGTTTTTGAAAATAACAACTTTTAAACCATAGTGATATTTCACCAAACACTGCAATTAAGACACAGACACGTGTCCGATACGGACACCAAACCAAGCCTATTTCCTACCAAACTTGACACACAGTCAGGGTTTACTATATGCATGCAAACCATGAAGAGAAAACATAATCTTAATAGGTTTTGTGAGTGTTTACCTATTGAGTGAAAACTCAATGAAAACAAGGTTTTGGAGGGGGGGCCGGGGTATCATCTTCGCTTGATGGTGCCCAAAATGCTATGCAACCTAGCTAGATAGCTCCCCTTAGTATCCTCAATAGTAGGGGGTTCCAATGCAAGAAGTTTGGCTCAATTTGGAGTCAAATTGGTTAAGTGGTGAGGGTGTGAAGTTGAGGGAAAAACTAGGTTTTTGTGTATGCAAAATGGCATGAATGAAGGGGGGTGTGATTATATAGAGGGGGTAGGGTTGGGCCGCCATGGGGGATAGGGTTGATATTTAGGGTTCCTTCTAGGTGAAGTAACTTAACTTCTAAGGTAAAGACCAATAGATCTTTCGTTAGGTCTACCTAAATATCTAAGTATACATAGTATCTAGATATTTATCTAACCTTAGATATTTATGACATAAAGCAATATCTTCCACTTAGTCTTCTAGGTTAGTGGCTAACCTCTAGATTAGGCTAAACTAGGTTAAGGGCTAACATGACACTTACAACTAATTAAATAATAATAAACTACATAAATTCTAATAAATTACCAAAATACCCTTTGACTAAAAAGTGGTAATTTGTATCCTAATCACATGGTTAGGCTTACATGGTCAAGGTTAGTCTCTAGGTTATGAAATCTCTAGGGTTTACACCAGGGTTGTACTAGTCAAATCACAAAGTCATAAGTCATGACTTAGAAAATAGTTTTAAATTAACTAAAATCACCAAAAATCATATTATGACTAAAACACCATTATTAAATAATAAATAATAAATTTTCAAAAAAATCCTAATTTCAGAAAACTGGGTGTTACAAGTCTACCCTCCTTAGAAAAATTTCGTCCTCGAAATTAAGATAGTCGTACTCCTTCTAGGTCAAACCCCCAGTCAATCAGAGTCAAAAAGATAACATGCAATCATAGTCCTACTGGTCGTGATTTCACAGTCTTGAACAGGGTAACTACACTATCTAGCACATCACAAGCATATCCTGACGGTACTAATGGAATCATACAACAAGATAGGAAAGGAAGGACATGAAAGACAAACTGCTAACCCGTCACCTGCAGCGTGGGTCTCCTCGACCGTCATCACAAAAGCTCCACCCTCTGGTGCTGAGCTACAGGTGGCCTAGCTCCCATATAAGAAGGTGCAATAGGACAATCCATCTTCTGGTGGGTATCAGACCCACAGGTATAGCAAACCTTCAGCCTCTTACACTGCTCCCTGATGTGTCCCTGCTTCCTGCAGTATGAACAACTGATCGTCTTCGGGTCTGACCTCGATACTGATGCTACACCTGCTGAAATGGCCTCTACTGCTGTCGGGGTCCCGGGGCTCTAACTGGCGGGGTCGAATGATGTGGTGTGGGTGGATGATATGTCTGCTGGTGTAGCGTCGGCACTTTCTGCTGGAAAGCCTGACGCTTGGAGGGTCCCTCAATGTGTACAGAAGCTGGCCTCTTACAAGACAGAAGACGCTCCTAGATACCGGGCTAACTCTAAGCTCTGGTAGTAGTCAGTCATACCGTTCGCCACTATAAGAATGCCAATGTCTGGAACTAGACCATGGCAAAACCTACGCGTCATCTCCTCAGGGCCAGCAACTAGACTAGGAGCGAACGGCTCAGGCGAAAACTCTGCCGCATACTCGTCGACAGAACGGTTCCCCTGCTGGATGTTCTGGAATCGTAGCCCATGGCTACTCTAGCAGTGGTCGAAAGAATTTCTTCTTGAACTGGGTCTTGAACTGATCCCAAGTGGCTCTCCCTCTCGCGAATAACGGCTCATTTCGGAACCAAACTCCTGCCAAGTCTATCAGCAGAAATCTCGCTGCCTCGACCTGGAGATCATCCTGCATCCAACTCCAAGGAGCTTCCTCTCTACCGAGTCTAACCAGTCATCTGCTACTACTATGCCCTCAGTCCCTAAGAACTCCTTGGGATTCAGACCCATGAAGTCCTTGATCGTCCCCGCTCTCTGCCGCGCCTACAGGTGGTGGGACCACGGTACGTTCCTCAGAATACTCCATGCTCTGACGGAGTAGGGTGGTCTGCTCCTGATGAGTTACTAGGAACCCTGGATCAGAGTGAGCAGTTGGTTCCCCTCGAGTGTGACGAAAGCCTGGGTAGTATAGTGATAGGGGGTGGTGGAAGTATCGGGTCCTGCTGGGCCTGTAAGGTGGAAGGTGATGGAGGTATCTGGGTTTGTGGATCTGTGGAGTGGGGAAAAGTGGTAGGTGGAGGTGGAGATGTCAATTGGTCAGCTACTGGATGGGGAGTGTGCCATTCTCAGGTGAGACATGCTGGGATGAACGAGTAAGCACCATCTAATTACAATAAAAAGACTTATAAGGACTCTTTAAAGCAAAACAATCATAGACAAGAAAATTAAATTATAATAGCAAGCATGTGATGTATTTCCTATGTTACAATCCTAGAAATCCTCTAGGTGTTCTAAATGTTATTCCTAGTGTTATCAAGTTGTCCTAGATCCTAATTGCAGGCATGCTTGGTACAATAACGTAACCAAACAACTTAAGCTGGACCTGCATGGGCCACCACTAAAAACGTGTCACGACCCGCACCCAGTATAGGGGCACGAGAAGTGGGTACGTCCAGCCTACGCCGCAGTGTCGGCGGTAGTAAGCTGTCCTAGGTTGCTAACTAAACTCATGCAGTGAATAAAATGTACTTGTCCAGAAATCAGCTCCGAATGGAGGACAAGTAAAGGATAGGATATACTCAATCACAGTCTAAAATACGAAAAGATAACACAGAAGTTATACCTAAGGAATTAAAGACAACGACAACTAACTACTAAAATATACAACAATGTCTCAAACAAACTTAATATAAACTCAATATCTTAACTTTAATACAACAAGTCAAAACATGAAAGCTAAAGTAGTCTACTAGCTAATCTCCTGAATCACTCCTGAGAGTCGGGACCAAAGGTAGCTAATCCCTCGCCAGGTCCATGGGAAGCAGGGCATGTGTTCCTCAGGATTATCATCTGTAATATTTTCAACAGGTCCAATCAGGACGGGAACGAGTACAACTCATCTAGAAAAACCCAAGTAAATGACAAAGAACTATAAAGCAGTTATAGACAGTTTTATTGATGAGCATGGCAGTTTTATACAGGTAATGATGGCATAGAGAAACAGTAAGATACAAGAAAAGAAGGTAACTAAAACAAGAGAAGAATCATGGCAATGAAGACTGTAATAAAAGCTAACTGAACTAGAATATCATGTGTGAGTCTAGACAGTACGATATAAGTCTAATATAATCCCAGTGTGAGTCCAGTCCATATAATCCGATACCAGCTGATTTCCAGTACAAGATGAGTCCAACAGTGATCAATGAATCCAGGGTGAGTCCAACTATGATCTAACATGTGTTTTAAAATACCGAGGTCGACATGCAAACGGTTGTAGGTATCAGGCACATCTCTCACTGATCGGACAAGAGATGGCTATGCTTCCGGTAGATTCCTAGAAGATTCCGATTTGGGGTATGTCTACATGTCTTACTCAATATTTCCCCGCCCAGCAAGTGAATCCAAAATCGACAAAAGAATCGAGATGAGTCTGGCGAATATATGATGATTCCAAAATGATTCCGGAATGATACTAATGACTCCAGTAATAGAGCCAGCAAGTAAGGTATGTGTCGATACATGAATCCAGAAATATCCATACGTGTTGATACAGAGAATCACATAGAACTAACTAGAACTGAAATACAGTAATCGACAAATAAATGAGAGAACTATCAGAGAATGTAC
Source organism: Iris pallida (assembly GCA_029216955.1). Taxonomy (NCBI): domain Eukaryota; kingdom Viridiplantae; phylum Streptophyta; class Magnoliopsida; order Asparagales; family Iridaceae; genus Iris; species Iris pallida. Next base: position 13,251,131 of record JANAVB010025999.1, on the reverse strand, counting down.
TCGCTGATACTCTGAAAAGAGTAATGTAATATCAGATGTCTGTACCAGGGTCACAATGTCCTAAAATAGAGCAATACAGTTATGACATGTCCAAAATGAAGGTAAATGAAATCTACGATGCAATCTGTATGAATTCTAAGCCAATCTAGGTCAAAGTCAAACTTGGTCAATACTACAGTCAAACTAAGTCATACTAGGTCACAAGAAGTTAAACTAAGTCATACAAGGTCAAACAAAGTTAAACAAGTCTAATCTAGGTTAAAGTCAACTCTTGGTCAAATATTCTAGCCAAACTAGTCAACTCTAGTTACTTGGGTCCATATAGGGTCAAGTCTTAGTCTAACTAAGATTTTGGTTAATCATAGACTAGTCAATAAGGTAATTAGGTTAATCTTGACTAATGGTCAACATCCAGTCAAACTCTATAAGGCTAACTCAAACCATCATAGGCTAACATGTCTTAGAATACCTAAGATACTATACTACAATTACCTATACAAAGTATACCACACATAAATACATATAGTACAATACCAACCTTAATCCTATAATCAAGCTAATCCCATTCTCCAACTCAAGTCATGACTCAACTCTAAGTATCTCACTTAACCCCATACATATCTTCATCTATATAGGATTACCCTCATAATCTATATGGTTAACCTAATCATCTAGTTAGGGTTTAGCCAAACCTTAGTCAAATAGTCTTCTATGTTCATCCAAGTTATTTCTAGGTCAATTAGGTCATGGTTTGACCTATAGTTGACTTTGGTCAACAAGGGCCAACCATCTAGTCAAACTAGGTCTACTAAGCCTATTGGTCAATTCTAACTTGCTACTAACCATAGGCTACTAATCCTAGGGCACTATGACATATATCATTACATATATACATAGGCCATAGGCTAATATCAAGTCTATATCATATATGTTTACATATCTAATACCATATATTCTCACCTATATAACCTACATATATCCAACTTATATATACCCACATATATATATATATATATATATATATATATATATATATATATATATATATATTCTTTTTTTTTTATATATATATATATATATATATATAATATATATATATATATATATATATATAATTTTATATATATATATAATAATATATATATATATATATATATATATATATCTATATATATATATATATATATATATATATATATATATTTATATCCCTTATATATACATATATAGACTCTCATATATAACCAACTATATAGATAACCAAATACATATAATACATATAGATAGCTAACATATACATATACATTTTCATATAATATATATATATATATATATATATATATATATATATATATTATATATATATATATATATAATTATATATATATATATATATATATATAAACCCATACATACACTCAACTATGGATACCCATATATAATTATATAAATATAACATATATATACATGACATATATATATATAGAAGAGAGTGGAATGAGAGGGTGAGAGTGTGTGTGAAAGTGTGTGAGGGGGGGGGGGGGGGTCATGGGAAGGCAGTGGTGTGTGTGTAGACAGCAGGGGGGTTTAATCTCAGAAATTCTGAGATGGGTACACACACACATACACAATACATACACATATATACCTATATATATATACACATACACCTATGTATAAACCCTAAGACACACCTATACACACAATACATATACATATGTATATACAATATATACACACATATACATGTATAAACATCACAGAATTTGCATTTCAAAATCGATTTAAACTGGAAAAAAAAAACAGGAATGAACATTACTGTTCATTACTAAATTTAAAAGGGGGTAAACCCAAATCCGACCCCAAAACCTAGCCAATACCAAAACTAGTGGTTGGTAATCGTGTCCCCATGTGTACACGTGTCGTAGGTGTCCCTAGGTGTCCACCACAACACGACACAACGTGTCCAAGTGTCAAAAACCCAAATCGGGTAAATTCAGACACTGTGCAGTGTCACAGCATCGTACAGAGATGCACACGCGTGTAGGACACACACATGTCCTCGTGTCTCGTGCACACGCGTGTAGGTTCGCCTAGGGTTACTCTAAGTGTCCAGCACCTTGAATTGAGTCGGGGTCGTGTCGTGTTCGAGTTAGAGAGGCGTATCAGAGAGGGTCTGTGCGCGTGTTAGTACAGTGCATCAGTGTGCAGAGCTAATTACGTGTCCGATACGACACGTGGTCGCATGAAACTTCGTGGGTAGGTTGTCAGAGGGTGCCCCTACCCTCGTGCCAAGTGGTACGTGTCCACGTGGCGTGGACACGAAGAAATCCGTGTCGGGTAGCAGGACAGCGTGCACAGTCTCGTGCACGCGTGTCGAAGGGTCGTGTGCTCCACACGTGGCACGTAGAGCCTTGTGCTCGTGTCAGGGTGTAGCCTAGGTCTAGGGCTAGGGTTTAGGACTGACACTTGGTGTCCACGTCGTGTCTAGACACGACACGAAGGCCGTGTGAGTGTGTGTTTTAACACTGTGTGCAGTGTAAACCAAACCAGTGCACGTGTGATTACGTGTCCGATACGACACGAGATGACATGGCACTTGGGGGCTGACATGTCAGTCATGGCCCCTTCGTGTCCACCAAAATTGGTGTGTCGAAGTGTCGTATACAGTGAGAAATGGGGCTCGAGCAACATGACACAGTGTATATGTCTGTACAGTGTATTCGTGTCCGTTTTGGACACGGACACGACTCGGATTCATGCTCAGTCCTAGTGTTTCGTGATCAGCATGCTAAGGGCTACCCAAATGTGCAATTTGTTTTAGAAAATAACAACTTTTAAACCATAGTGATATTTCACCAAACACTGCAATTAAGACATAGACACGTGTCCGATACGGACACCAAACCAAGCCTATTTCCTACCAAACTTGACACACAGTCAGGGTTTACCTATATGCATGCAACCATGAAGAGAAAACATAATCTTAATAGGTTTTGTGAGTGTTTACCTATTGAGTGAAACTCAATGAAAACAAGGTTTTGGAGGGGGGGGGGGGCCGGGGTATCATCTTCGCTTGATGGTGCCCAAAATGCTATGCAACCTAGCTAGATAGCTCCCCTTAGTATCCTCAATAGTAGGGGGTTCCAATGCAAGAAGTTTGGCTCAATTTGGAGTCAAATTGGTTAAGTGGTGAGGGTGTGAAGTTGAGGGAAAAACTAGGTTTTTGTGTATGCAAAAATGGCATGAATGAAGGGGGTGTGATTATATAGAGGGGGTAGGGTTGGGCTGCCATGGGGGGGGGGTAGGGTTGATATTTAGGGTTCCTTCTAGGTGAAGTAACTTAACTTCTAAGGTAAAGACCAATAGATCTTTCTTTAGGTCTACCTAAATATCTAAGTATACATAGTATCTAGATATTTATCTAACCTTAGATATTTATGACATAAAGCAATATCTTCCACTTAGTCTTCTAGGTTAGTGGCTAACCTCTAGATTAGGCTAAACTAGGTTAAGGGCTAACATGACACTTAACAACTAATTAAATAATAATAAACTACATAAATTCTAATAAATTACCAAAATACCCTTTTGACTAAAAAGTGGTAATTTGATATCCTAATCACATGGTTAGGCTTACATGGTCATGGTTAGTCTCTAGGTTATGAAATCTCTAGGGTTTACACTAGGGTTATACTAGTCAAATCACAAAGTCATAAGTCATGACTTAGAAAATAGTTTTAAATTAACTAAAATCACCAAAAATCGTATTATGACTAAAACACCATTATTAAATAATAAAAATAATAAATTTTCAAAAAATCCCAATTTCAAAAACTGGGTGTTACACTTAGGCAGAGAGACGAGTTCCAAAATATGTCGTGGATGATGTGAGTAGACAATGTCAAACGGTACCTTTTCTGTTGATCTGTTAGGCATGCAGTTATAAGCAAATTCAGCCTGTGATAAAGCCAGATTCTATTGTTTAGGTCGTGTTCCAACTAAGCTTTGCAACATGTTTCCAAGTGTGCGGTCCACGACCTCTATTTGTCCGCCAGTTTGTGGATAACTAGTTATCACGCCCCAGTACCGGAATACGGGAACAAATATATAAGGTACAAAATATCATACGACGATCGTGGCTGTCAATCTTGTTGGGTATCCTAGCATGCAAGCAGTCTATGGCCTAAATCTGATCTCGTATCCACATGCAATAATAATAAAATAACAGCAAGAAGAATAATTATATGAAAAGCAGGAAATACTCATATGATAATCAGGAAGTCTACAATAAGAAATAAGGTAGACAAGAATACCTTCCCACACAATTCTCACATGGTCATGAATTGAAGCACGTCCTCCAAGTCAAGTCTGGAAGATCCATAGGTCGGTCACTGGCAATCTGGGAACAATCCAGGGTTGGTCAGGCCAATCGCAGCAAGTACCAGAAAGGAAAGCTCAAGGACGGACGAAGAAAAAAAGCCAGCAGGATAAAATGTATGACAGAAAAAGCATATAAGAACGATAAATGAGGGTAGGGATCGTGCGGTACCAACGCACGATAACAATCCACAACTAATATAGCTAAATAACCAACAATCATCATAGTCACCCTATGCACTAATACCTGCCTCGCTAACTGGAACCCGTAATCTGTCACCGGAATAGTAATCTACCCCCTATATCAAACAAGAACAAGGGAATGAATTATCGCACCGGGACGACGTTACGTACCAGCCAGCTTAGCAAGCACCAAGCCATACAATTTAGGTGAATAAGCGGCCACTCAAATGCCTACGGCTTCCTATGTGGAGGTTGGGTTATCCCAACAATACAATATAGGAATCCTCAGATCGTGCTATGTCCAGCAGGGCTAACGAGGCCAAATAACGTATAGCACATGGAAAGGCACCGGTCCCTCAAAGGCCACTGTGCAAAATAGATTAATCATATAATACGTAGTACATATAATAGTCGGATACTGCTATTCGCTATTACGGACGATAACAATATTTGTGGCGGCCAGCCTTGCGCTAGACAGGTAATTATAGCACCTGTAGCGGCTGGCATGTACGATCTCGAGATTTTTTCTATCCTAATGCTTCTACCATCTTTTAGTTACCTAGGTTAACCCTACATTTATCTGGAATCACATGCCGTGGTCACATGCTCATCCTCCTAGATGTCGTACCTCAGTACGGGTACACTAAGTACGAATCCACCTCGACATTAAAAGTCTCAAATCTGGATTCGTTCTTAGTGTGATGCAGCAAGCAGTCAATCAGTCCTAACCACACTAAAACTATAGGCCAACTACCATATCCATGCTGGAAGATGAATGCACCATCATATAACACATAGACTCATGTATCACCTCAGTCCACGCAAAAAATAGCATCTCAGTGCACACGTAAAATGGTACCAGCACGGGTACAAGCAGTCAAGTCCAGAACATGGTCAATCGTATGGTGTCCTATGCCCTCATCGTGGCATGGATACCAGGTCAAGTACATGGTCAGGATCTCTACTATAGTAGCATCTAAGTCACACATGGGAGCACAGGGTTCGAGGCATCTTACTACGCAAAGGAATACGTAGATCGGGGTAACACGAAAACTGAAGAAAGACACACCAAGGTGCACACATCTTAAGAGGCACGGGAAGTGGGAGAGCGTACCAACCGAGGGTGCGCTGCTCGAGATGGCACACTGCACGAGGCAGTGGGCTGCTCGAGACAGCACGCGTCCCGAGGTGCATCTCGAGGAAGGGAGAGGGAGGCGGGAGAGCTCGGCTAGGCGGGGCTGGTCGTCCGCTGGCGCTGCCAGTCGGGGTGGCCCACCGACGAAGGAAGGGCGACATCGGTGGCGACGCTGCGGCACGGTAGCAGCAGGCCGCACGAAAGGAAAAAGGAAGAGACGAAGGAGGAGATGAAGATGATGATGATGGTGGCAATGGCGGCGGTGGAAGTGGTGGTAGGGACGATGGCGCTGGCGGTGATTGTGGCTAGGAGGGTGGCCGCAGCGGAGGTGGCTGGGCCGGACGTCGGGGAGAGGAAGCTCAGGGAGAGTGAGTGAGAGGGGAATGAGAGAGATAGCTGGGGAGAAGAGCAGGAGAGAGAGGGAGATACCTGAGAGAGAGAGAGGGGGGGCTGGGGTTGCTCTCCAGAGCGGAGAGAGGGAAGGGGGTCGCTGGCGAGTGAAAAGGGAAGGAGAGAGGGGTTAGGTTAGAGAGGGCGGGGGTAGATGTAGGGAAATAAAATAATAATAATGATAATAATAAGTAATATTAATAATAATAATAATGGTGATGATAATAACAATAATATAATGGAAACAATTTAATAAAAGCTGACCATATTAACCCCAATAAAAATAAAATAATATTAATAACAATTCAATGGAAACAATGATCAATTGTTAGGCCTAAACTGCCAGGCCAACCCAAGTCCAAAAAAATAAAAATTTAAACAAATACGAAATTTAAAATTAGTAAATTATCAAATACGGTCATATACCTATTCCCAAATAGGGATGTGACATCCTACCCACCGTACAAAATTTTGTCCTTGAAATTTTGAAATCATTTAAAATAGGGTTTTCAAATCTAGTATAAATATCATGAAAACTTAAACCCACCTTACAGGTATCAAGTAATAACTAGAGATGAACAAAAAACTCAATCTGAATACATCAAAGAGAACAATGTCTACGTACACAAATCAACTCATGAAGTAAATCCAAAACACCAAGGAATCTCGAAAATCAAAGTCTCACATGCACGTAATAACTCCATAAATCAAAACGTGTACAAAATGTCGAAAACAATATCAGAAAACCTGAAATTCCAACTGCATGAAAATTCAAATTTTTTTTTAAAAATCTAGGATATTCGTCTCAAACTGACGACAGTAGTTTCCTTATATCCGATCATAATGTGCATCACGGTCATTCTCTGCCATGCCATCCGTAATAGCTGCAAAGATTCACCATGGCATTATAATCGAGTGGTTGCAACTTTCGTTTTCACACCATCAAGGTATACTAGGGTCACCAGGTCACTCTTGACAAATACCCAAAACGAATCAAATCCATAACTCGAATATCCAAGTCACTAAAATTCATAAAACATTTAACAATATAACAAGACAGTTCCAAAAAATAATCAAAATCCAGGTCAATCATAAAATATCCAAAACACCTTCAATAATAACGCAAGAGAGTTTTCTAGGAAAATACTCCAAATCCAAAATCCATGTCAAAATATTTATATAGAAAGTATATCTATAATCAAAATAATATCTAAAAAGATAATCATGATTGCGGAACTGTCCAAATCAAAGGAGCTGAATTGATACAAGAATATCCACTGGATACTCAATAAGTGTCAAAATATCCAATCTCATAGTCCTGACAAAATCTTCTTTCCATAACATTCAACGCTCGAAGAGGGTGATAATGATACTAAGTGTCACACCACTTTTCTAGATTGGGGTATTTTAGTAATTGTGTGATAATTTAAATTTTTGATTATTTTATTATTAATTGATTGGTGTTTTGGTTTTGAGTATTGGTAGTAGTAGATGGTTTAACCATAGATAACCTTGATTAGAGGCTAACCATGTGATTAGAATCCTATTTAGCTAATTATATTTCAATTTAGAGCATTAGTCCTTTTTAGGAAACAAATTAATTCATTTTTAGGCTATTTTAGCATGTAGCTTTTTGGCCTTTTTGCTAATAGGCATCATATGGACTTTAATTGCATGGTGGCCCATCCTAAATCATAACCTAACCCTAGAAACCTCCTGGCCGGCCATAACAGCAGCCTCCCCTTTTGGTGTTATATGTTAATAGTCACCTAATTTGCAAAACCCTAGAAATTGCCTTCTCTTCCAAAAGTCCATTTTCCTTAATTCTCATCCAAATCAACCCAAACGAAGTGCTTTACAATCCTTGGGAGGATAGGAACTTGCTGGAGACTTGCTAGCAAGGAATCATAGGCTTTGGACCGGAGGAAATCAATGTCGATACGTTTGGAGGCTCGTTTTATTGAGATATTGACTCTCAATAGGTAAACCTCTCTAAACCCCTGTAAATTCTAATTTTCTTCTTAGATGCGTCCATCTAGATACCCCAAACCTGAACATGTAGTTTGGCAGGATTTTGTATCCGTTTGATAGGCGTATTGAACGCGTGTCAATACATTGAAACACGTGTTCGACGAAATGCCTCTTAGGATCGAAAGTTCGTATTTTTTCGATTCCGTTTTCACGAATTTGTTGCTGTGTATATTTAAAACAAATTCGTGAAGACGGATCTCAATTTGACACATTTTTGGTGTCCAAATCGGACACGGACACGCATGCACCGTGCGTGTCCTGCTGCTCGAGTATCATAACTCGACGCATAGGACACATTTTCTGTGAAATTTGATGGACACGTGGGGCAACCTCTGTCCAAGTGCTCCTAAAATTTCATGATGTTTCGTGGAGTGTACACGGAGAAATCGATGCCGTACTGGTTTGGCTGAACCGTACACGTGCGCGAAAACCGTTGCTGACACGGCGTTGACACGACGCGACGTGGATGCATGTCAGGGTGTTGGAAACCTAGACCTATGCTAGATCGACCCTCGTGCATGATCACGAACACGACGTGATGTGTGTCATGTTCTGGATCGACTTGCACGTGCCTACGACGATTGTAATATACACGTGTAACACTGTGCTGATACGCACTTCGTGGACACCATATGGACGCGAATTCGACTCGACTCTGACACGAACATGTCATACACGTGTATACCTTCATTTTTGTCGAGTTTCATGAGATTTAGTTGTGTATTTTGGATTTTAGGTAATAGGTTGGGTTTGTGTATCGAGTATCAATTCAGGTTTTTCGATTTTTTTTGGAATTTAATTGAATTTGGGTTGTTAGTTCAGCTTAGGCTGAGTTGATAGTTGGGTTGGGGTTTCCCAGTTCCGAGATCAGTAGGCAATTGGACTTGTTAGTTCAGTTTTGGGTATTGGTATATATATATATATAATATATATATATATATATTATATATATATATATATAATATTACATATAATATTAATAATATAATATATATCTATAATATATATATATATATATAAAATATATAATATTATAGAGAGAGAGAGAGAGAGAGAGAGAGAGGGAGAGAGAGGCAGGCAAGGCAAGGCAAGGGACGAAGAGAGAGAGAGAGAGAGAGAGAGAGAGAGAGAGAGGGGCAGGCAAGGCAAGGCAAGGCAAGGCAAGGGAAGGGAAGGCAAGGCAAGGCAAGGCAAGGCAAGGCAAGGGAAGGCAAGGCAAGGGAGAGAGAGGGAGAGAGAGGCAGGCAAAGGCAAGGCAAGGCAAGGCAAGGCAAGGGACGAAGAGAGAGAGAGAGGGGCGAGAGAAGAGAGAGAGAGAGAGAGAGAGAGAGAGAGAGAGAGATAGAGAGAGAGAGAGAGAGAGAGAGGAGAGAGAGAGAGATAGAGATATAGATATATATATATATATATATATATATATATATATATATATATATATATATATATATATATATATATATTCATTCATTCATCAATTCAATTCAATTTAGGTTTTAACTATAGGATATAGCTTAGGGATTAATGAGTTAGTTTAGAAGTGGCCCAATAGGCCTAACTGGGCATTGTTGACTAGCGAGTGACCAAGTTGACAAAAGTCAACTTTGGATCAAACTTGACCTAGACTTGACCCAAATGGACTTAAATGATTAGATAACTCAAGTTTGACCTAAATTTGGGATAATGGACTAGTTAACTAGTTTGATCAGAATGGTCGACCAGAGTTGACCAAGAGTTGATTTTGACCTAGAATGACCTAGAAGCATGTAGTTTGTATTATAAACTTCATTTATTCTATCTGAATATATTATAACCTGTAATGCTCTAAATATGATATTGTGACTCTGGTTCGGACGTCTGTATTTATCAGTCACTCAGGGTATCAGGCGAGTACATTCTCTAATAGTTCTTTCATTTACTTGTCAATTTCTGTATTTGAGTTCTCGTCAGTTCTATTTGATTCTCTGTTACAAACACGAATTGATATATTGGAATTCATGTATACGACACACACACCTTACTTGTCTAGCCTATTACACGAACCACTACAAGAATCACCTACAAGCACCTTCATGTTCTTGCTAGATTTATTTTTGATTTACGTGTCGTATTATAGATTCACTCGTACTAGTTGGGCGGAGAAATACTTGAGTAGACATGTAAACGTTCCCAAATACTCGAACTATCTTTCTATAAATTATACAAGAACGATAGCCATCCCACACTTGGCCAGTGTGTGATGTGCCGGATTACCCTTAACCGTTTATATGTCGATCTCAGTATTTTAAAATACACCTTTGAGGATTGTCTAGAATCATTAAAATCACCACAAGAATCTTTACTATAATTATCACAAGGATCATTACATGAATATCTCTACTTGAATCATTGATTGGAATCACACTTGACCTACAGTGTACCACCTGGACTCATATCACGTTATTCTAGCTTAGCTAGCTTTTATTTACAGTCTTCATTGACATGATCTTCTGTTTCACAGCATTTACTTTCCTTATTTTTAACTGTTACTTTACATCTTAAACTGTCTAAAACTCCCATACTTCATCAATATGACTGTCTATAATTTGTATAGTCTTTGTCATTTACTTGGATTTTTTTGATGAGATGTATTCGTTCCTGTCCTGACCGAACCTATTGAAAATATTACATATGATAGCCTTGAGGATACATGCCCTACTTGCTATGGATCTGGAGATGGATTAGCTACCTTTGGCCCTGACTCTCAGGAGTGATCAGGAGACTAGTCTAGTAGACTTGCTATAGAATTCATGTTTAGAATTTGAATTGTAATAATCTGAGACTTGACTTGTATTGAGTTATTTTGAGATATTATCATTTAGTAGTTTTTATTTGTTTTCTTTTAGTTATAGAATTCTGTGTTATCCCATCGTGCTTAGACTATGATTGAGTTATATTATTTCTATACTTGTCCTCCGTTCGGAGTTGAGATTTAAGACAAGTACATTATATAATTGCGTGAGTTGTTTTAGATAGTGACCTAGAACAGCGTTCTATCGCTGATTTCGCGGTGTAGGCTGGGCATTGTTATGCACTTGTACCCTTACACTGGGTACAGATCGTGACACTAAATCAACATGAAGTCAACGCACGAAGGGAGTAATCAAGAAATTAAACAAGGTGATGCATCGGTAGAGAGACTACCGAACCCAAGATAAATAATCAAGTAACCTAGGGATGGAGACAAGACAACATCTTATCTGACAAAGTGATTAACACGGCCAACTACAGGACCATATCTCTCAAAAAAGGAATAAAGGTAGATATCAACGAATAAGACAAAGCCAAGCAAGATAGGTCCAGATAGGGATAAGAACGAGTTCACAAGATCGAGGGAGCGAAGGGCAAGTGTAGCAAGTTGAAATCCCAAGGAATAGTAGACTGAGATCAATAATAATGTGATACCCAACAATATCTCAAAACGAGACCTGCATGGGCCACCACTAAAACCTTGTCACGCCCAGTACCGGAATACGGGGACGGACGTAGGCTAGCTACACCGTATAAGGTACGAAGAAGTCATAAGACGATCGTGGCTGTTAATCTTGTTGGGTATTCTAGCATGCAAGCAGTCTGTGGCCTAAATCTGATCTCATATCCATAGGCAATAACAATAAAATAACAGCAAGAAGAATAATCATATAAAAATAGAAAATACTCATATGATAATCATGAAGTCTACAATAAGAAATAAGGTAGACAAGAATACCTTCCGACACAATTTCCACATGGTGAGGAACTGAAGCACGTCCTCCAAGGCAAGTCTGGAAGATCTATAGGGTCGGTCACTGGCAATCTGGGAACAATCCAGGGTTGGTCAGGCCTGTAATGTCCCCCTCTATACGGTGCATTATTCTGAGTCATTGACTCAAAGAGTTTCGTTGACTCGATTAATGCATCGAGTAAGATCGATGCAAGGGCTAAGTTGGCCCGAGAGAAAGCATTGAGTCGTTTCGAAGATTCTAAGAAATTGAATCGATGCAAAGCACAAGTCCAATTCAAACAAGTATTGATTTTAGTTGATTTCGTGTGCAGGCTATACGTTTACGCTGAAATATAAGAGGTCAACATTTTGCCTTATTTGAAATGGTGTCCGCGAAACCAAATTGTTGCCTGTCTACGGACTGAAGTATAGGCACGGTAGACCAAATCGCTTGGATAATTCAACGTAGCGCAAAGTGTTCGAATGGCCAAGTCAGAAGAGTTGGCCGCGCAACAAGCTATGAAATCGAGCCGCATCGGCTCGACGAAACGACAAGGCGTATCGGCTTAAGGTGGAGGGACTTTGACTTCTCTTTCCTACTCCTTCATGCCTAAGTAAAATATATTATTGTATGCTAAGTTAACCTATCGAGACCATGGGCGTGGCTCGAAGGAGAGAAACATAGTGCATGTCGAACACTAGATAGAACAATTGAAATGAATCGTACATCAAATGTTCGAGTCGCTATGGAATATTGAATATCACAAAGACGAGCGTCTTGGTGCACAAGCCATAAGAACATGGGATAACTATATCGACAAGTGCCTTAGCGCACGAGCCATTACGTGCCCCCGTGTACGAGTTAGTATGCTAGAAATTGTAAGACTATATCGGTGCGAGTGCCTCAGCGCACGAGCTATAGAACATTGAATACCCTATCGAGACGTGCCTCAGTTGCACGAGTCGGAGGAAAGGAACATAAGTCTAACACATTGAACACTAAGGCATAGAATACAAAAATACTGAATTGAGGCGTGCATCGAATGCATGACGGAAGAAATGAAGAATAACTATATCAAAGCGTGCTTACGTGCTCGAGACTTACAAATGATGGCTTCGTTGCGAAGGGAACAATTGTGGCACGAATGTGGCAGAACTGTCAAATGTGGCATGGTGCCTTAAAAATGTTTATAGCCTTCGGGGCGTTCGTTGATGAACATTGAGTTGGAGCATTGTGCCAATTGAAATAGAGATAGGCGAATTTGCTTGGTTGTATGATAGATAAGATGCATTGCATGGTCAAATGGACTTAAAGATATATTGCCCATGTAGGGTGTTTTCTTCCCTCGAACATGGTTCGCCAGGGTGCTGGGACCGTTCGGCCTAGGAGGGACTGCGGGGTAAAGTTGGTATTGTTGGTGCACTTCATGTAGACGGTTAGCGACCTGCTATTGAATATGATAAGCCACTTAACAAGTATTTTGGGGGTCCTCTGATTATTTGGGTTAGCAACAACACATAGTGATCATCGTCTTACATATTCGATTTGAGAAATATAAGTCCATTCTAGCCCGGAAAGCTAGTGACCTTTATATAGATAAGGAACGATGGATCGAAAGTGTGAAACCCATAGTTTACAAATAAATTAATTAGTGTTTTATTAGTATTTCGAAAATTATTATTATAATATTACTATTAAATATTTTTGGATGGAAAAGAATTTCGAAAATTATTATAACAAGGTTTTGTGATTTTTGGACCCAGACCCGAGTCCGAACCCAGACCCAGGCCTGAGCCAAACCCAATCTCATTTTCCTTTCTTTCCTAAAGTCTGATTGGTTATATAAAATAATAATAAAATAAAATAAAAATATATTCTTTTAATCTGGTCCAATTGGACCAGAATCCACTACCAACCCTCGTTTCACATTCTTAACCCCTCCTTAACTCTCTCCCGTAACTCCCCAACTCTTCACCCATTATAACTCCCACTCTCTTCTCAACAGAGAACAACCCCACGTAAACCCATCTCCCCACTTTTTTTCTCCCTACAAGCACTCTGCACCATTCCCACTCCTCTTTTAATTCCTCAACACCATCTTCCTTTACAAACAAAGAGCACACCACCACAACTCCTTATTCTTCTCTCCCTTCCTATATTTGGTTTTCCACCAACCCACATCCTCTCCACCAGGAGAACAATCCCCTTCCTCAACTCTCCTCTCTCTCTTTCCTTCCCGAGCAAACCCTTCTTCACCCCATCTCCCCGACCCGAGGCCTCTCCGGCCGACCGCCGAGGCCGCCGCCGCCTTTCCGCACGGCCAAGCCAGCGCCGACGCCCAGCGCGCGCGAATCCCCGCGCTCCGGCCGTCCGCGCCCCCTTTCCGGCCAGATCCGCCCCACCGGCGCCTCCCCTGTCCAGCGCGCGACCCCGTGCGGCTTCTTCTCCGGCGAGCCTGACCGGCGTGCCACCCTAGCCGCGCCACCCCGCGCCCTTCGCCCTCCTCGCGGCAACCCTCTGGCCGCCGACGCCCTCCCGGCGAAACCCCATCGTCGCCCCTCTCCGCGGGTCCAGCGCTTCGCGGCGCACCCTGCTGTCCAGATCCGCGGAGTTCTCCTCGCTGTCCACAGCGGAACCCCGCTGTCCGGATCTGTTGCTGACGTCGCTGCCCTTCGCGGGATCTTTCTCTGGCCAGCATGCCTATCTTTGGATTCCGGCGTTTCGACGTCGACGTCGCTGCAGGATTATATTTATTTTCTTTCTATATCATCTGAGAGCTCTAGCCGAGCACCCCGAGGTATAAATTCTCTGTCCCGTTGCTTTTCTTTGGTAGTATGTGATGATAATCGGTCCCCAGTTTTCCTTTCGGAAATCCGGTTAGCTACGTGGTAGTTTCGGTTAGCTACGTTAGCATTTTCTGTGATATTGTCTGCTGAGATTTGTGTTGTTGGTTTGATTTCGGATATCCCGGGTATTTCGAGAAGGTTCTGGTGGTTGGAAAATTATTTCGGTGGTTATATTTCGGGATTATTATTTGGTTGGAGCAATTGCAGGTTTTGTGGCGCATTTCCCAGTTTTGGGTTGTCCCGAAATAGAGGAAATGCTGTCCAAATTTTTACAAAACTTTATTTATTTTGATTTCAAATCGGTTTTCGGAAAATGAATTTTAAAACTGATTTTCGGTGACGACCGTACCGGTCTGTGGGCCCTAGCGAAATACAAACGCACCGGTCCGACCGGGCGTTGAGGTATTAGCTAGATTTGATGATGGACCGAGTCTGAGACTCCAACTTTTATTTAAATTATTTTATTTAATGTTTAAGCTATTTATTATAGTTATTTATTTACTGTATTTTATTTAGTAACCAAATCATTTTCTCTTATTTGATGTAAAAAGAATTGTACAGGGCATAAGCCCATAACTCTAGGATGATTAGCTGTGCCCATGTATTGTTTAGCGTAGGTTTTATTTTCTTTCTGGGTTGATGTTGATTTTGGGTGGTTTTGGATTTGGACGTGTAATCGTAGTTAGAACGTAATTATTTTATAATTAATTAGGAATTAAATAAATGGATAAATATTAGTAGGATAACTAGTTCATGATTTACCACTGTAAGAAACTATATTTTTATAGCTATAGTACAAAAAGCACAAAGTCTTCCAAAGATAATTGGTTCTTGCATTATTTTCCAAATAATCAAATTAACCGGTTTAATCAACTCACGTAGTTGCGACGTAATCGTTAGCTGTAGCTTAATAACAATTAAAACCTGACTAGGACTTACTACTAGAGATTGCAACTAGCACACTTAGCCTGGTTATACAACGGTTCTAAGTCGAGTTCTCAACTGTAGGAACTCGAAGACATACCTGACGTTCCTCCTCGGTAGCAACTCGTCTTTCCAGTCATCTAAAACAAGGCAAGTTTCGGATTATGTATTCTTGTATTTTCCTTAGTAATGTTAAGCTGCATGTTAAACCACACTGCTGACACGGAACTCTATCTTGGGGTTCAACTACTGATTGATACTGTTACTGATTGTGGGACTGGGGAAATAGTGTAGGCGTTTATGACCAAAGCTAACTGTAACTACTGTAACTGTGTTAGCTTACCCCTCACACACACGGGGATAAGCCATATCGTATTGTTAGGATACTACTGCTCAACCCAAGCCGGTCATAGACGTTTGCATATTCAAAACACACTGAACTGTTTCAAACTGCTGAAAATTGTTATTTTAAACTGTTTATCCTGCACTTTCCAATTACTATTTAAGATATGAGATGCATATTTTGTTCTTGCTCCCTCCTGACTGGAGACAACATTTTAGGTAATACTGAGGATGATGAGCTATATCATAATAGCTATTATGACCCGGTTCTCTACCCTGCGACGATACCGGAGCCGTTTCTGGAGGACGTCGATCCAGGGACTACTGAACCAGATGTTTAGATAGTCTTTCCTTTCTGCATTTTCTTCTTTATTTGGATCTTGTATTTTATTTCAGCATTTTCTTTCACAGTTGTACTTCTGAATATTTTATTTAATGAAGTTTCAAATTCCGAATAGAACAGTTGTGACAAATGTACTTGTGTTGTTGTGAATACCTGCAATGGAACAGCTTACTGCCGCCGTCTCAACAACGGTGCAGGCTGGGCATGATCCGGTTCGACCCAATTAGTTGGGATGGGTCGTGACATGTTTTTAGTGGTGGCCCATACAGGTCAATCTGAACAACAACTTAGGAAAATATATTTAGAAACAATTAGAACACTAGAACATCAATTTGTCACAACATAGGACCGAAATATTATAAATAAATATTTTTTGGTTTGATTATAGACTGGTAGGATACCTTGCTTATGTTTGCATCCTAAACCTTCCAGAGAATGACCATTGACAAGACCAAATCCTGCTGGCGATGAGATGTCATCTCCGGATCATACCCCATCTCCTCAACCAAGCCCAGGGTCTTTTCCCTCGCGGTTGTTTGACCGTCCTCATAGTGCATCCAGTGAAGTTTTTCCTACACTGGCGATTCCTACCTCATCTCAACTAAGTTGCATTTTCTTGGTGGAGTATCCATTTTTGTTGCTCCACCAGTACCAACAAACATCTTCCAAATGGTTGCCCTATTTCAAGAAACCCTGGAGTTCCAGAAAGCTCAAGAAGAAGCCCAGCAGGAACAGAAGAATATTGGGTCCCATCAAGTACTCTACTTTCCGGCAGTCTTGTCGTAAGAAGCTATGGGCTTGTAACCTACTGCAAGAGGCCTGGTTTTCTAGCTGTTAGTTGCCGCAAGAGTTTGGACAATGTTTGGCATATGGATCTGCTAAACATCGGGTAAAGGACTGCCCTTATCTTTCCAGCAAACCAGAGCTCATATCCCAGCAACACCTGTTAGGCCACAACCTAGGGACCCTCTTCCTATCCAGCAGACCCTGCCTCTTACAGTAAGGCATGATGCATACTCGAGGTTCATAGAAGATGAAGCAGTTGGAGACTGCTCATGCAAGAGCCAGAACTATGAAGAATAGTACCTAGGACTGCTGAGTAGCCTTATCTTTTTAGAAGTTGTAACCGGATGTCCTTAATCAATCATGAGAGTTTTTGCTGTAATTTTTCACATGAATAAATTCTTAGTTACACCTTTATGGCAGATGTTTTTTCCTGATAGTCTTCCCGGATTATCCCAGATCTAGACATAGGTTTCCACCCCTGACCTAGTCCCTGGCTCTTTCCCTAATTCTAAAGGATGTTACAGAGTCAACCCGAAGATGGCCAAGAAGATGAAGGACCAGATCAATGAAGGCTCTAGGATTTATTCAGGGTGGAATTTCACCTTAGGGAAACACCTATCTTGTTGTGCCCAAGAAGGATGGAACAACGGATGTGCATCGATTACCAGACACTAAAGAACAAGTACCTTTTCTGGATTGATGATCTGTTTGAGTGGAGTTAAGGTGTTTTCGAAGATTGACCTGATCATCATTAGATCAAGGTCAGGGAAGATGACATTCCCAAGACGGCATTCAACACCAAGTATGGATTCTTGGTCATGTCGTTTGGACTGACGTATGCTCCTACTGTGTTCATGAATCTCATGAACAGAATTTTTCATGAGTATTTGAAATCAGTTTATCTTCTCCATAGATAACATTCTGATATATTTGAAGACTGAAGAAGAGCATGAAGAACATCTGAGGAAGTTTTGGAAACTTTGAGGAAAAAAAAGTTTTATGGTAAGTTACCTGAACGTAGATTTTTCTTTGACAAGGTGGATTTTTGGCCATGTTATCAAGAGAAGAAATTTCGATGGAAGATAGCTGCTGTTGAAAAGTGGTATACCCCAAGTTCAATTCGGAAGTTCTTGAACTTGGTTGGCTACTATCAAAAGTTCGTGAAGGATTTCACCAAGATTGCTGAGCCGATGACGAAGCTCTCTTGAAGGAATGAAGAGTTCATCTGGACGAAAGATTGCCAGGCGACATTGAGGAGTTGAAGAAGAGACTTACCACTACACCAATCCTTGCGCTACCCGTAGGAACTGGTGGTTTCTCAATTTACAGTAATGCCTCTGGAAAAGAACTGGGCTGTGTTCTTCAACAACATGGAAAAGTAATTGCTTACACATGTAGGCAACTACAGACTCATGAGGAGAATTATCCCACACCTAATTTGGAAATTGCTGCAATTATCTTTACTTTGAAGCTATGGAAGCATGATTTTTATGGAAAGGGAGTGAAAATATATACGGACTACAAAAGTCTGAAATATGTCTTCACTCAGAAAGAGCTGAATGTTAGACTAAGAAGATGGCTGAAGCAGATGAAGGATTTCGACATCAACCTGCAGTACCATTCAGGTAAGGCTAATGTGGTCGCTGATGCACTTGGTCGATACTGATGGCGAAGTTCTTAACCAAGGACCGTCACCTACTAGAAGACGTCGAGAAGCTTGGTCTGGAAGTTATACTACCTGGAGATAGAAGGACGGAGCTGGATGCTGATTCAGTATTGATGAAGTTCGAGGATGATGGACAAAATCAAGAGGACGTAGTTTCAAGACGAGACACTTTGCAAACTTAGAGATCAAGTGTTGGTAGGAACACTTGAGGGTTTCACAAATCGTCAATAATGGAGCTCTGAAGAATGGTACAGAGGCTTTGTGTACTATCTGGCGAACTGAGGAACGAGCTAATGCAAGAAGCGCACCAGTATTCCATACATCCTAGCAAGACATATTGGGATATGCGTACTATTGTTGGGTAGTATGGAATGAAGAAGGATGTATTCAGAATTGGGGTTAGATGTTTAATTTGTTAACAAGTGAAGGCTAGCCGACAGAGACCCGCAGGACTTCTACAGTCGTTGGGCATTCCGGACCGGAAGTAGAAGCACATAACGATGGACTATGTGTCAGGATTGCCTTGATTCCAAGGAGGGAAGAACACCATTTGGATTATTGTGGACCGACCGACTAAGTCAGCACACTTTATTCCCTTCAAGGTTAGTTTATTCACCGAGAAGTTGACAGCATTGTACGAGAGGCACCCCTACCGGATTTATGGAGTACAAACCGGCGGACAATCAAAGAAGATAATCCAGACGCTTGAAGATATGTTAGATCTTGTGTTTTGGAAATTGGAGGGTCTTGGAGAAGATTATTTAAAATTGGTAGAGTTTCCTTACAACAATTACCAAGTTAGCACCGTCAATCAGTGGAGTTTGAAGAAGGAGATAGCGTCTTTTGTAAAAAAAATTCCTACCAGAGGAACGATCAGTGTTAGCAGAGCAGGAAAGTTAAGCCAGGTACATCAGGCCATTTGAAGTTTTACGACGAGTTGGAAGCAGCGTACCGGTTAGCTCTATCAGCTAATCTTGAGAGTGTGCAACGTCTTCTACGTATCACATCTCAGACGCTACATTCCGAATCCGAGTCCCATATTGGATAATTCAGAGCTGAAGATTGGACTCAACCTTTCAGAGCCAGAGAAACCAGTTGCAAGTGTAGTCAGAGGTGAAAAGAAGATCAGAATTTGAGCCATCACATAACTCTTATCTTTCCGTTCTAAACTTGACTGATGCTGCTAAATTAGCCTAGTTTTGCAAGCTATTTTTGTCAAGCTTGATCATGACGGTATTTTATTGGGTGCACCCACTAATATATTGTCTAATCAGGACTGGTGCATGATGGTCTGATCAACCTCGTGTACTTTGGTTCGCTTTTGTATTTTTCTGCGTGGATGATATTTATAAATAAAAACTTGTCCCTAAACCGTCTCATCCACAGCTGCCTTAAAAATTCTTATTGTTGGACCTGAGTTACGGGTGTAGTACCCGCAGCTGTTTGATCCCTAACCTTACTTTAAATTTCGAGGACGAAATTTTCTAAGGAGGGAAGATTGTGAAACCCATAGTTTGCAAATAAATTAATTAGTGTTTTACTAGTATTTCAAAAATTATTATTATAATATTACTATTAAATATTTTTGGATGGAAAAGAATTTCGAAAATTATTATAACAAGGCTTTGTGATTTTTGGACCCAGACCCGAGTCCGAACCCAGACCCAGGCTTGAGCCAAACCCAATCTCATTTTCCTTTCTTTCCTAAAGTCTGATTGGTTTATATAAAATAATAATAAAATAAAATAAAAATATATTCTTTTGATCTGGTCCAATTGGACCAGAACCCACTACCAACCCCTCGTTTCACATTCTTAACTCCCCTCCTTAACTCTCTCCCGTAACTCCCCAACTCTTCACCCTTATAACTCCCACTCCCTTCTCAACAGAGAACAACCCACGTAAACCCATCTCCCCACTTTTTTTTTCTCCCTACAAGCACTCTGCACCATTCCCACTCCTCTTTTAATTCCTCAACACCATCTTCCTTTACAAACAAAGAGCACACCACCACAACTCCTTATTCTTCTCTCTCCCTCCCTATATTTGGTTTTCCACCAACCCACATCCTCTCCACCAGGAGAACAATCCCCTTCCTCAACTCTCCTCTCTCTCTTTCCTTCCCGAGCAAACCCTTCTTCACCCCATCTTCCCGACCCCGAGGCCTCTCCGGCCGACCGTCGAGGCCGCCGCCGCCTTTCCGCGCGGCCAAGCCAGCGCCGACGCCCCAGCGCGCGTGGATCCCCACGCTCCGGCCGTCCGCGCCCCCTTTCCGGCCAGATCCGCCCCACCGGTGCCTCTCCTGTCCAGCGCACGACCCCGTGCGGCTTCTTCTCCGGCGAGCCTGACCGGCGCGCCACCCTAGCCGCGCCACCCCGCGCCCCTTCGCCCTTCTCGCGGCAACCCTCTGGCCGCCGACGCCCTCCCGGCGAAACCCCGTCGTCGCCCCTCTCCCGCGGGTCCAGCGCTTCGCGGCGCACCCCGCTGTCCAGATCCGCGGAGTTCTCCTCGCTGTCCACAGCGGAACCCCGCTGTCCGGATCTGTTGCTGACGTCGCTGCCCTTCGCGGGATCTTTCTCTGGCCAGCGTGCCTATCTTTGGATTCCGGCGTTTCGACGTCGACGTCGCTGCGGGATTATATTTATTTTCTTTCTATATTATCTGAGAGCTCTAGCCGAGCACCCCGAGGTATAAATTCTCTGTTCCGTTGCTTTTCTTTGGTAGTCTGTGATGATAATCGGTCCCCGGTTTCCCTTTCGGAAATCCGGTTAGCTACGTGGTAGTTTCGGTTAGCTACGTTAGCATTTTCTGTGATATTGTCTGCTGAGATTTGTGTTGTTGGTTTGATTTCGGATATCCCGGGTATTTCAGGAAGGTTCTGGTGGTTGGAAAATAATTTTGGTGGTTATATTTTCGGGATTATTATTTGGTTGGAGCAATTGCAGGTTTTGTGGCGCATTTCCCAGTTTTGGGTTGTCCCGAAATAGAGGAAATGCTGCCCAAATTTTTACAAAACTTTATTTATTTTGATTTCAAATCGGTTTTCGGAAAATGAATTTTAAAACTGATTTTCGGGTGACGACCGTACCGGTCTGTGGGCCCTAGCGAAATGCAAACGCACCGGTCCGACCGGGCGTTGAGGTATTAGCTAGATTTGATGATGGACCGAGTCTGAGACTCCAACTTTTATTTAAATTATTTTATTTAATGTTTAAGCTATTTATTATAGTTATTTATTTACTGTATTTTATTTAGTAACCAAATCATTTTTTCTTATTTGATGTAAAAAGAATTGTACAGGGCATAAGCCCATAACTCTAGGATGATTAGCTGTGCCCATGTATTGTTTAGCGAAGGTTTTATTTTCTTTCTGGGTTGATGTTGATTTTGGGTGGTTTTGGATTTGGACGTGTAATCGTAGTTAGAACGTAATCATTTTATAATTAATTAGGAATTAAATAAATGGATAAATATTAGTAGGATAACTAGTTCATGATTTACCACTATAAGAAACTATATTTTTATAGCTATAGTACAAAAAGCACAAAGTCTTCCAAAGATAATTGGTTCTTGCATTATTTTCCAAATAATCAAATTAACCGGTTTAATCAACTCACGTAGTTGCGACGTAATCGTTAGCTGTAGCTTAAATAACAATTAAAACCTGACTAGGACTTACTACTAGAGATTACAACTAGCACACTTAGCCTGGTTATACAACGGTTCTAAGTCGAGTTCTCAACTGTAGGAACTCGAAGACATACCTGACGTTCCTCCTCGGTAGCAACTCGTCTTTCCAATCATCTAAAACAAGACAAGTTTTGGATTATGTATTCTTGTATTTTCCTTAGTAATGTTAAGCTGCATGTTAAACCACACTGCTGACACGGAACTCTATCTTGGGGTTCAACTACTGATTGATACTGTTACTGATTGTGGGACTGGGGGAATAGTGTAGGCGTTTATGACCAAAGCCAACTGTAACTACTGTAACTGTGTTAGCTTACCCCTCACACACACGGGGATAAGCCATATCGTATCGTTAGGATACTACTGCTCAACCCAAGCCGGTCATAGACGTTTGCATATTCAAAACACACTGAACTGTTTCAAACTGCTGAAAATTGTTATTTTAAACTGTTTATCCTGTACTTTCCAATTACTATTTAAGATATGAGATGCATATTTCGTTCTTGCTCCCTCATGACTGGAGACAACATTTTAGGTAATACTGAGGATGATGAGCTATATCATAATAGCTATTATGACCCGGTTCTCTACCCTGCGACGATACCGGAGCCGTCTCTGGAGGACGTCGATCCAGGGACTACTGAACCAGATGTTTAGATAGTCTTTCCTTTCTGCATTTTCTTCTTTATTTGGATCTTGTATTTTATTTCAGCATTTCCTTTCACAGTTGTACTTCTGAATATTTTATTTAATGAAGTTTCAAATTCCGAATAGAACAGTTGTGACAAATGTACTTGTGTTGTTGTGAATACCTGCAATGGAACAGCTTACTGCCGCCGTCTCAACAACGGTGCAGGCTGGGCATGATCCGGTTCGACCCAATTAGTTGGGATCGGGTCGTGACAGAAAGTGCAAGGTACGTATATATCTTGCACAGATAAATCCTGGATCGAAAGTGCAAGGTACACATATATTCTGCACACATAGATCCTGCATATAGAGCACTTATAACATGCCAGGAAAAGATGGTAGGCGTATTCATCTTGCGTCGGTGCAAGGGCGAGTGCGTCGTTGTTGGTAAGAAGTCACGAAATAACACGAGATTGCTATTGCACTACACCAAATTAGATAATTTGCGACAGTTAGATTTGTCCAACAACGACGTATTAAAACTATCATTTTATTTTCAACGGACTAGAGCGTTTTTAAAATCAAAACCTATTTCACTGAAATAGTATGTTTGGTTCTGACGGATTAAAAATGTTATTTAACTTTAAATTTTTGTTAAAATTTTTGGCTCTCCAATTCATTGAAAAATTTGGCTTCCTAATTTTTACCCAAATTTGTGCCCACTCCTGCTGGAACCTCTCTCAAAACTTTTTTTCTTCTCAAAACCCCAATCCCTCGCGATGGAACCTGCTATAAACGCTAGGTAATTCTCTTTTTCTAAATTTTTTTCTGTCATAGCTCTCTCTCTTTTCTTCTCCCTATGTATGTGGGTTTGGGTTAAAGATGAGATAAGTGGTAGTTATTGTGGTGATGATGATGATGGTAATGGCGGTGGTGGCGGTGGGCTACCGCCAAGTTGATTGAGATGATGAGGATTGCGGGTGCACACCATGGCACTGAAGAAGCCCTTGGTCCTGACCTCAGTTCATTTATCAATAAAAAGAATTATTTCGTATACTATGTTTGCCTTCGTTACTAATATCAAATCAAAGATAACCATTTGAGAACTTGTCATCTTGCCTTGTATGAGTGCAAATCCAGACTCGTACGGCATCGCGTCCCAGCGAGGACAATGATTCGAATAAAATCGATGCGAGGATGAGCGATTTTCCAGGTCGGGACATGACAAGGCCAACCGTAGCAAGTACCAGAAAGGAAGGCTCAAGGACGGACGAAGAAAAAAACCAGCAGGATAAAATGTATGACGTCAGAAAAAGCATCTGAGGACGATAAATGAGGGTTGGGATCGTACGGTAATAACGCACGATAACAATCCACAACTAATGCAATTAAATAACCAACAATCATCATAGTCACCCTAACATCCACTAATACCTGCCGCACTAACTAGAACCAATAATCTGTCACTGGAATAGTAATCCACCCCTACATCAAACAAGAACAAGGGAATGAATTACCGCACCGAGACGGCATTATGTACCAGCCAGTTTAGCAAACAGCAAGCCATACATTTTAGGTGAATAAGTGGCCACTAAAATGCCTACGATTTCCTATGTGGAGGTTGGGTTATTCCAACAATACAATATAGGAATCCTTAGATCATGCTATGTCCAGCAGGGCTAACAAGGCCAAATAATAATGCATAGCACATGGAAAGGCACCGGTCCCTCAAAGGCCACCTTGCGAAACAGTTCAATCATATAATACGTAGTACATATAATAGTCGGATACTGCCATCCGCTATTGCGGATGATAACAATATATGTGGCGGCTAGCCTTGCGCTAGACAGGTAATCATAGCACCTGTAGCGGCTGGCATACACGATCTCGAGATTTTATTCTATCCCAATGCTTCTACCATCTTTTAGTTACCTAGGTTAACCCTATATTTATCTGGAATCACATGCCGTGGTCACATGCTCATCCTTCTAGATGTCGTAACTCAGTACGGGTACACTAAGTAAGAAACCACCTCGACACTGAAAGTCTCAAATATGGATTCATTCTTAGTGTAATGCAGCAAGCAGTCAATCAGTCCTAACCATGCTAAAACTAATGCCAAATACCATGTCCATGCTGGAAGATGAATGCACCATCATATAACACATAAACTTATGTAGCACCTTAGTGCACGCATAAAATAGCACCTCAATGCACACGTAAAATGGTACCAGCACGGGTACAAGCAGTCAAGTCAAGAACATGGTCAATCGGTCAATTGCATAGAGTCCTATGCCCTCATTGTGGCATGGATACCAGGTCTAGTACATGGTCAAGATCTCTACTATAGTAGCATCTAAGGTACACATGGGAGACTACAACTATAATCTTCAAGTCAGACTATCCACCGAAATCAATCCAACCATGGTACTCCCCTCTACGACAGAATAAATATCATATCAGGAAATATGAACACTTGATACTAAGCTAATCGCTATAGACAATGCCAGGCCCTCTGGTTCACAAGAATCCTCTGAGTCAATGATCACAGGCTATCAACAACTAAGTCTCCCAACTACCAGGATATAACAATAGTACTAGGTTTTGGGCGCTTGGGAAGTAGGATAAAAATCATATATCGATATCCTCGGTATCTTCCTCGTTCCGCAAAACGTTCGCATAATAATCAAACTCCAAGAATCCAATGAGTCTACCAATACATTATTCCAGATCAATCCTCCAATAATACGCAATCTAAATATTCCCAAGGTCACAATTCTGATACATAAGACAACTGTCAACCCTATCTAGCTATACTAGGATAATTCCTAGAATGAATGGTCAGGGTTCAAGAGTTTATTAATTAGTGTCGCTTGAAAATGGCAAGGATTGCATGAACCACTCTGGAGCAGATCCACAACCCTTAAACCAAACAAGGACCAGGATTGTAGACCGTCTTCCGAGTAGAACCACGCTCCTTACGCTATCCGACGGACAAGACAGGTCAAGGGCTAGGCGACTAATCTAGTTATGAGTCTATCTAGCAGGTACTGGGATCCACTACTAAAATAAGGCAAATTAGCGACGTCATGATACGTCGCTAATAATGACAATTACGTCGCTAATCGTAATTGGCGACGGCTTTAGCGACGTAAAGTGAAGGTCACTTTTTAGCTAGTCGCAGATGGCAAATACGTCGCCCTACGTCATTGTTTGCGACGTCCCATCTGTGTCGCTAGGTCGTCGCAAAGTTAGCGACGTAGAGCGACGAGAAGTTTACGTCGCAAACTTAGCAACGTAGTGCGACTTCTTAGCGACGTTTAGTTCTATTGACGTGATGACATGGCATGCCTGCCACGTCTGCAAGGTGGCGACGTACAGCGACGTTACATCGCTAATTAGCGACGTATAGCGACGTCCACTTTCCGTCGCTATCCGTCGCTATACGTCGCAGACTACTGGAAAAAAATAAAAAAATATGATGTGTATTTTTGTTATGCTGTGTGTCTGTGTTTACAGTGTGTGTGAAGTGCAGTGTTCGTACCATCGACAGTTTCGCTTACTGTTCTATGTTTTATCTTGGATAGAAAGATCAACAGTTCAGGGTGCACTTCTCAGAGCTTTCTCTTCACATCCTTCACCTTCTCGGGATCCTGTATGACGTCCCGAGAGAGTGAAGGATGTGAAAATAAAGCTCTCAGAAGTATACCCTGAACAGTTGCTCTTTCTGTCCAAGATAAAACATACAACAGTAATCGAAACTATCGATGGTTTCGAATACTGCATTTCACATACACTGTAAACACAGACACACATCATTACAAAAATACACATTATATTTTTTTAAAATTTGGGCAGCACCTCCTTTGTATATCAGATCATCGCTTATAACCCAGCGTAGGTATATTTGTCATCCCCGTCGCAGATATCATCATAATTAACAGTCTTCCATCATAACATTCTACAACTAATAGATGAATAACAGTCTCCCATCATAACAGTCTACAACTAAATATCATACATGTACTCAATAAAAATACCAACAAATTAAATATTACAAATATACATGTCCAACAGAGTCAAATAATAATGAAAATCAGTGTACAGAACGGTCAATGGGCCCATAGGGCCAATAAATACAAAGATGATAAAAAAATCTACTGGATCACTGAGGACCCCTGCCGTGTATCTGGGATAACATGTACTCATACTGCTCCTGTGTGAGCTGCACCGTAGGGACAGTAGGAGGCAGTACAATGTCTGGAGCCGATGCCGTCGATGGACCGGGAGGACGTATCTGCTCCAGCTCTCGCAGTCGCTTACCATGCGCAGCAATGGTACTCACCATCCTCTGAGTACTCTCCTCAATCGAAGCAGATACCTGAGTGAGTGAGGCAGACATGGTCCTCTGCGATTCCTCCAGCTCGACCTGTCTACGCTCTGTACGCTACGTAGACTCGGTGAGCGTGTGCAAGCTGGCAGCTGTAGCCTGCTGCAGACTCATCAGCTCCTGTATACTGCGCTCGACCGCATCAAATCGTCCAGTGATCATCGGAGGGTCGGATCGTCGCTCGACCATATCAGAAATCTGCTGCTGTAACTTGCGACGCAACTCGTCGATCTGACGATGAATATCCTGAGCTCGTGACGACGCCTGCGAAGCCGGAGACTGCACACTCCCGGGATGACACCGAAGCCAAATACGTGCCGTAGGATCCCGTACCGTAGTACGTACCCTTCTGAAGACCGCCAACGGCGGTCATCCAGAGGTCGTCCGGCGATGGAGCTGTAGGTGGCTGGGAGAAAGTACCAGCCCCTCCTTCTGCTGGCGCACTAGCAGTAGCAGCCGCCTCCTCCTGTAGTCGAACAAACTCGGCCTAGAACAATGTTTGCTAACGTGTAAGTGTTTGCTAAAGTCTATATTGATATCTATTTTTCTGTTTTCTAAATTATAGTAAATTAATATAAAGAATAGAACGTACATATGCCTGCGTTGCGCTCTCGTCAATGAACTCCCCGCCCTCCGATGGGTGAACAGGAAGACGGTCACCATGTTGGGGTCCTCACCCTTTTTTACCTGTTAAATTATATTATCTATTATTAGTATTAAACATTCTATCGAACTATATATAAATTAATGTCCGTCATAGGAAACGTACCAGACGACGAAAATGCTCCGTCATCGGAATAGAGCCACCACACCACTTACCGGCGCTCGATCGCGCCACCTTAGCCTTGTCAGACCGCTCCTGGTACCTGGGCTCGCTGAATCTAGCCTTCATCGTAGTCCACTGCTCTGGCATGATCCAACCATGGATCGCATCACGTACCAGACGAGACTTCTGGTCGTGGATCGCATCACGGATGAGCTTGCCTGCGATGGCAGAAAATTGGGCATCGATCTTCGCCGCCCGGTGTGGTGGATAGAAATAGGTCCTCTACAAGAAGTAAAATAGAAAAGTTGTATAATAAAAACAAATAATTATTAAAATTTAAAAATAAACAAATTTTTTGCCTTGAAGTGGGCGAACCAAAAGGCCTTCCTATCTGCGGGAGCATCTGAGTAGTTAATCCAAGGCCCACCATAGTTCTGCCTTAGAAATACCCCCAGCTGTCTCTGTACTGCAGGAGGCCGATACCTATACAATAATAATTCTCATGAATATATATGTACATATAATCATTTGAGAAATATATATTAACTAATTAACTTACTTCGTAGGCCCGTCCGTCCAAATCTCCATACGCGTCTCGCCCGGGGGAGCGCATGGAGGGTCGCTCTCACCTCCTGCCTGGGCAGGATCAGTCTGATCGCTGTCTTCCATATGCTCGGTGTTGGCTCCCCCCATGGAGCTGTCGACAGGAGGAATGCTGGACGCGGGATCAGGAATGCTGGACGCGGGATCATGAATGCTGGATGCGGGATCAGGAACGCTGGACGACGATGGAGGAGTCGCTAACCTGCTGGAACTGCCCTGTCCCGGTAATAGACCGGGAACAGAACGGTACAATGGCGTACTCAGAGATGAGGATGAGGGTACGAAATCTTCTTCTCCAGCCCGAGGCTGACGGGAATGCCTAATATAAAATCCTCCACGTCGTCCAGATGGTCTAGTCATACCTGATAAAAACATATGACAATAAAACAAAAATATATATTTATATGATAGACATCACAGATTTTTGAAAAATATCATAGTCACAGATAAAAGTGTCACTAAAGTGTCACAGATTTATATGATAAAAGTGTCACTAAAGTTTCAAATATGATGATAAAACAAACATAAAGATTTAATCCTCTTCTGAAAATTCATCTAGTTTGTTTAGCTCATCATCATCTTCTTCTTCTTCTTCTTCTTCTTCTTCTTCTTCTTCTTCTTCTTCTTCTTCTTTCTTCTCCTCTACATCTTCACTTTCATCTACATCTTCCTCTTCAGATAATTCTACTTCTTCTACACAATTAGATGTGTAATGAGGAACTTCCGTCGTGTCCACTTCTATAATATTTGTTACAAGAGGTAGTTCATCCTCTTGATAAGCTATATCGTCAACCTCAAAGGTATTTCTAGCTTTGGTCTTGCATACTGCCCACCAGTCCGACCTTGTTGTTCCCCGTTTAGGATAACTTTTGAAGTACATGAGCTGAGCCTGACTTGATAGGACAAATGGTTCATAGGCTTGATATCGACGCCGATAGTTTATATCAACAAGACCGTGCTTGTCTACTTTCCAACCTTGACCTTCATTCGGATCGAACCAACTTCTTAGAACAAAGATCCCTGAAGAATATGCTAAGCTCCGTCAATGGATCCCAAACTGCCTGCGGTAAGAATTCCCGAAATGCAATCGGAATTAACCTCTCCATGAATACATGACAGTCGTGGCTCCTCATACCCGTCAATTTGTTTTCCTTCGGATCGACACATCTTCTCAGATTTGACACATATCCTCTAGAAATTTTAGGCCCTAGATCCACCGACAAAGTCTCCTTTTATCCTTCTTATCCAGCGAGAAAATTGACTTCGGCAGGAACTATTTTCCATTCTGTTCTATCAAATACAATGCAAGACGTTTGCATATTTCTTCTAAGTCCAACCTGGCCTTGGGATTGTCTTTCGTTTTTCTC
This sequence comes from Iris pallida, assembly GCA_029216955.1. Lineage (NCBI taxonomy): Eukaryota > Viridiplantae > Streptophyta > Magnoliopsida > Asparagales > Iridaceae > Iris > Iris pallida. Next base: position 13,220,919 of record JANAVB010025999.1, on the reverse strand, counting down.
TTTACGTCCATCACAGTATTAATTATGTTATCAAACACATTCTTCTCAATATGCATGACATCAAGATTATGTCTGATCAGATTGGTACTCCAGTATGACAGATCCCAGAATATGCTCCTCTTTGTCCAGTTTTGATCTCTACCAAATCCATCACACTTGTACCCAGTTGTAGGATCTTCGGTAGCACTTGAAAAATCTCTAACCTCCTCCCATATCGTGGCTCCGTACCACCTTGGCAGTGGATCACCCTTCTCTACAACGTCGGCACGGAATGCATTCATGTTCCTTCTGAACGGATGATCTTTTGGCAGAAATTGTCGATGACAATCAAAGAAGCACGGTTTTCCTCCGTGTTTTAAGCGAAAAGCCTTACTACGGTCCATGCAATACGAACATAAGAGACAGCCATGAGTGCTCCATCCAGATAACATTCCATAGGCCGAAAGGTCGTTGATGGTCCACATAAGGGTTGCCTTCATCTGAAAATTCTGCTTCCTGAAAACATCGTACGTGTTAGCGCCTACTTTCCATAACTGATTCAACTCATCTATCAAAGGCTGTAAGTACACATCAATGTTCCTCTTGGAATTGTTTGGACCAGGAATTATAACGGTTAGAAACATGTACTGAGTCTTCATGTACATCCAAGGCGGTAGGTTATACGGAGTGACAATCACAGGCTAGCACGAATACTGGGATCCCGAAAGACCAAAAGAAGTAAAACCGTCAGAAGATAGCCCCGACCTGACATTACGCGGATCTGAAGCAAAATCAGGATACACTCGATCAAAGTGCTTCCACGCTTCTCCATTGGATGGGTGATCCAACACTCCTTCAATCTGTTCTCGCATGTGCCAACTCATATTTTCGGCCGTCTCTTTTACCATAAATAATCTTTGTAACCGCGGTGTTAAAGGCAAGTAGTGCATTGAATCGGTCGGTCTTCTTGTACCGGTAGACCTTCCTGTACTAGTTGTCTTATAGTGATCATCACCACAAAATCTGTACACATCTGCGTCCTTGTCGTCTTTGTAGTACAACATGTACCCTTTGCGATAAGAATCGATTTTTTCGTATCCCATCCAGAGCGATCTTACCATCCTCTTAGACCGGTAGAAGTCTTTAGGCAACTTAGCACCCTCAGGCAATATTTCTATAAGCAACTCCATAAGACGGTTGTAGCAATCTTGCGACATGTTAAAATCAGACTTGATGCTCAATAATCTTGTAACCACCTCTAATGGTGAATGATCCTCACAACCAGGATATAATGGAGTCCTTGCATTCTCAAGCAACTCCATGAACTGTGCAGCATCGGCGTTCGGTGCCTCCTCAGGTGCATCATGATCGTCCGGATCAAAACTAGGCCCCGCCGCGTCAAAAATCATGTTCACTAACCCATCGTCGTAAGCAGCGTTGTTGTGGACATCCACATAAGACTCATACTCCGATGCTAAAGACACAAGTTCTCTATGCGCACTCTACTGATAGTAATTCGGCGTGAAACCCTTCGAGTATAAATGATACGTGACTTCCACTTCTGGATGATATTTCAAGTTACGACATCTCACACACGGACACTTAATTTTGGTACCGTCCATGTACTGAGGGAACGCCTTGGCAAACTGCAGGAACTGCTGTACACCCTCTATGAATTCATCTCGTACACCGTACATGTCATCAGGATGACGGTTGTACATCTACGAACGATTCCGTAAGTAGTAATTCATATCCATATCCAATTGAGGATAATTCTGTAAGATAGATACATGCACATTACAGTCAGTGAATGAATGTTAAGACAGTTTAGATATGGATGCGCAACATAAACTGTTCATTCATTCCACATATTACAAACAAAGAATTTAAAGGAAGAAACAAAAACAACTGTGTTGGGACTAAAATAACTGTCTTGTGTCAAAGTGTCGTATCCGATAGACTGATACTAATTCGATACGGTCGATACTAATCCGATACCGATTCTGATACTCATCCCAACTGTCCAATATCGACCCTTTGGGTCTACAAGAGTTACTTCACCCAGTTTGTCAAAAAGGTAAAACTTTTTAAATTAATATCCTATAACTTGGCCTTTGGCCTGTGCTTGAGCAATATCCTATCTCAAACTATCTATCCTAACTAATAAATTAATATCCTACTTTAACATCTACTAACTCTCATATTCCTTCTAACATAAACTAATATACTAATCTAAACTAACCCTTTAACTGAAACTAATATCTAAACAATGCTAATCATGAACTAACCACCTAACCCTTTAACTGAAACTAATATCGATACGAGAGTTACGTTGTCCCGAGCAACGCATCGAACTAAGTTGATGCGAAGAGTTGCCTTGTCCCAAAAGAATGCATCGAGTTGAATCGATGCGAAGTGCCGCGTTGCCCTGAAGGATGAGTGCGTTGAATCGGCTCGAAGATTCTAAGAAATCGAATCGACCAAGGCGCAAGTCCGAATCGATGCAAGTATTGATTTTAGTTGGTTTCGTGTGCAGGTTATACTTTGACGCAAAAATATTAGAGATCGATCTTTTGCGATATTTAGTAAGGGGTCCGCGAAATCAAATCGTTGCCTTGCGACGGGTTGAGACTTGGGCACGGTAAGGCAAATCAGACGTATGATTCAATGAAGCATGAAGTGCTCGAATGACTAAGTCAGGAGAGTGGCCGTGCCACAAAGTTATAAAATCGAGCCGCATCGGCTCGACGAAACGACAAAGGCGTATCGACTCAAGGTGGGAGAATTGACTTCTTTTTACTTCTTCATTCGATAAGTCAAATATATCATTGTATGCTAAGTTAACCTATCGATGCCACGGGCGTGGTCCGATCGGAGATAAATCATAGTGTGTGTTGAACACTAAGTTAGTACAATTGAAATGAAACGTGCATCAATATGCACGAGTCGCTATGGAACATTGGATATCGCTAAGGCGAGCGCCTCAGTGTGCAAGCCGTAAGAATATGGGATAACTGTACTCGGCGAGTGCCTTAGTGCACGAACCATACCGTGCCTTTGCTGCACGAGTTAGATGGCTAGAACATTGAAAGAAAATAAGCGAGCGCCCTAGCGCGCAAGTCCCGAACATTGAATGCTAAGTTATAGAACATGGGAATACGGTCGAAACGTGCCTACGCGTACGGGATAATAAAAGATGGCTTCGTTGCGAGAGAATACAGTTGTGGCATGAATGTGGCAAAACTGTCGGATTTGATATGGTACCTCGAAAGGTGTTCGAGACCTTCGAGTCGTTCGGTTGACGAGCATTGAGTTGAGGCATGATGCCATTGAATCATTAAAATGAAGTATGCAATGTAAGAACAAAAAAAGTGAACGAAAGAGACGCGAGATGATAAAGTCTGAGTCTCGGACTCAAGACTATGTTTGGTTGTTTAAATTTGATTGCTTGAATGATAAGGGCGTTGCATGGTCGATTGGAATGGACGAGAGATAAAATGTGATATCTCCCGTGCACGGGTGTTTCCCCCAAACGGTTAAATGCCGGAGCGCCTCGGAACCGCTTGGCCTATGAGGGAATCAAAAAATCTTTGTAGGCGCACATCCTTAAATAAGATGGGAAAAGCCACAAATGATGGTATACAGCGGGAACGTTTCGGTTGTTGGGATGTGACCCAACCCGTGAAACGCCGAGCAGCCCGACCAAATATTGAGAAAAGAAGGAGAGAAAAGAAAGAAACTCCTTTAGTCCATTCCGACGCGGATACACCAACGGCCCTCATATAGTTAAGGAACGAGGGATTGAAAGTATAGGCGCGTATGCGTCCCGCATAGAGATCCTGCTTAGAGATGCACATGTAACATGACAGGGAAGGAATACGACGTATTCACCTTGCATCGGTGCAAGGGCGAGTGCGTCGAGTTGGTAAGAAGTCGCACCACGAAATAAACACGAGATTGCTTGTTTGCTTGCCTATTCAATTCGATAACATGCTACTATGATAACATGCTTTACGCTTTCGAATATGCCATGAAATTGACCATAAGGAGAATATAGCAAAATCATAAGCCAAGTTGCATGATTCAACATAAATATTACAATATCGGTTTAGAAAGATGATCTTTGCTTCAGTACATGCGAGGACGAACGTACTGATCCCCCACCAGCTTCATACAGGGTGCAGGGAATGGATGGCTCGCGGCGAAGCATTGCTTGAACATGTTGAGGCTTCGAATGCCGAAGCGCATTGAAGCGTGCGATCGCATTGACGCTCGGACTACGCAACTGGATTGATGCGGCCGAGATATAGAAGGCATGATGTATGGAACGGTGAAATCCTTTGTGTGCAAGAGAGAACCTGAGTGTTGTTGCCAATCTGACATATATTGTTAGGCTATCGAAAGCCATTGTAATCTCAGTTTCGGATATCAATAAAGAGAATTGTTTCATATACTCTGTTTCTATATCGTTGTAAATATCGAATCAAAAGATAACCATTTGAGAACTTGTCATCTTGCCTTGCACGAGCGCAACTCCAGGCTCGTGCGGCATCACGCCCCCTGCGAGGACGATGATTCGGGTGATTCCGGGTCGGGGCGTGACAAATTGGTATCAGAACTCTAGGCTCAATTTTCTTTGGACGTTCGCTTCATTACAATTCTAAAAGTTGCCCACCACCACTCGAAATTACTCTTGACTCTACTCGATGCCGCACTGGATGTTCCATACAATAAGTCTAATACAAATTGTAAAATTTTGCCGCATGTGTTTTAGAAATTTCATGATGTTTGCTAAGAAAGTTGTGAAGGGTATATTGCATTGAATGCAACGAGCCGTAAAAATTTTAGTTGCTGCAAGCACAACAAATTGTGAGATACAATTTGAGATGTTGTCGCAATGTAACATGTTGAAAGAGAAATAAAATGATGCACGAAGTGCAACGAGTTAATGGTGAATATGCGTTAAAATGAAAGTGAGAAGTGATAAGCCAATATCGAATGTGTTAAACGAATTGAGCATTGACTTGGAAAGTCGAGAGTAAATCGTTGCAGAAGGTACGTTAAATGCCGAAAATAATCGTTGCACGATGTGCAACGCGTATTGGAAGTAAAATCATTGCACATGGTGCAACGCATATCAAATTAATCGTTGCACGAAGTGCAAAAGAAGTTGGAAATAAATCGTTGTACAAGGTGAAATAAAAGTGTCGGAAATAAATCGTAGCGTGATGTACAACGCGTATCAAAAGTAAAATTTGTTGCATGGGGTACAACGCATATCAAAATAAATTATTGCACGAGATGCAACGTAAGAAAAGAATTAAAATCATAAATCGATAGATCGAATCGTTCGGTTGCACACCAAACTTATGTTGGCAAACGAGAACATTGACCGAGTTGTGTCGGATGTGATTTAATCAAAGTTACGGTTGTGATCAAGCATGATTACTGTGGAAATCGTGAGTCGGAAGAGATTGTCGGTTTATACTAAGTATAGTACGAGGGAAATGGCTTGAATTCCGACTGGTATATGCCATACCACGTAGGCGATAAATGACTCGATTCTGAGTGGTATATGGTATACCCCTTGTACGAGGAATTGCATCGACGTGTTGTGAGAATTACGGAAGGTTTGTCCGCAACGGACGGAAAAGTACCGAGACTCGATTGGTAATTTGTACGACGGTATGTTGATGCAAGTGATCATCGAAAATCGGTTGGGACGATAAGGTGAGACTCGTATCGATGAACGATACGTCGGACGAAAGTTATAAGTTGGTCGGACGACCGAGACTAGCGAAACGATTATGCCTTGAGGTAATAATCGGATCAACGGAAAGGGAGAACTCGAACTTACAAATGAGTCACACGACTTGCGGTCTCGATAGAAATGTTGGACGAGACGAATCGAATCATACGACTTGCGGTCTCGATAAAAATGTTGGGCGAGACGAATCGAATCGCACGACTTGCGATCTCGATAGAAATGTTGGGCGAGACGAATCGAATCGTACGACTTGCGATCTTGATAGAAATGTTGGACGAGACGAATCGAATCGTACGACTTGCGATCTCGATGGAAATGTTGGGCGATACGAATTACAATCGAATTGCACGATGTGCGACTTCGACGAAGAGTTGATTGACGTGAGTAATCGTGCCTAAGAAATAGTTGGTTATGTTACGGCGAAACTCATTGAGCACGACTGAAAAACACGCAAAACTTAGAGGGCGAGATCGTATAACTCGAGGGCACGATGTTGGATAATCGATAACTCGATTACGCGATCAAAGTATAGCACGATGCGGTGAATCAAAAAACAAGTTAATGTGTGTGGAAAAGTTCGTTGCGAACTTGAAAGTATGTAATGCAAGTTGTCGACGTTGAAACGGATTCAAAGTTGACCCTTACGCTATCAAAATTGATACGACGTATCGAGATCGATACGTAAGGAAACGTATGCACGATGTGAGAATACAAAATGGAATGCACCTTGCGCTATCAAAGTTTTATAAATAAAAATACGAGAATGAAACAAACTGGTTGATCATGAACTTTGTGATTAATCAAGACGAGACTATAAGTCATCGACGATTGCTCGATGCGTATAGCATATCGTGTGTCGATCCGCGAATAAGATAGACTCGAACTCGATACGAGTAGATGTTTCGTAAATTACAAAATCATCGACGGTAGTGTATGACTTGACTCGGAAGATAGTTGCGCATCAGTTGCGCCGATAGAAATGGTTTTGTCTGAAATTGGGTAGTCGCATAGAATCATCGAAACGTGATTTGGCTCCAAAATAAGATATAGCATGGTTCATAGTAAACTGTCCTTTGGTTATGATCCACAGTTATCGAGCGTAGCTTCGGGGCAGCTGACCCTAGAAGACTTGACCGCCAAATCAAATTGAATGCTGCAGACCGTAAGATGACCCATGCGATATCGCATATGAGATTGCACCGATAACAAATATAACACGGTACATGTTGACGATAAGTCTAGGCGATCGAGAATTATTGGAACAGCTTTCGATTGAGAATGATATAGTTAGATTTTGAGTATTCGTCGGATGAATACTTGAATGGTTATATTGGTCGATGGTCGAATTAGAATTCACTAACGGACTTGGTGATTCGGATAGGCGATTACGAGAAACGTTCTATGTACTAGAGGGAACGATAAGGAAATGACCTATGAGTCATGTTATTAGATTCACCTTGCAATTGAGCTTGCGTGAATCGAAGTTATATCCGATGTTACGAGATGGATAAGTTGGAAATTTGGCTAGTGAATTCCTACTAGTTAGGAAATCGAATATAAGACGCGTCGTAAAGACCTTCGTGCCAAGGCGATCGTTGCCTTGAGCACCGTCGCCTTGATGTAAACTTTCGTGTCGGATAGATTGTGGCCTTGTGCAATTTCAATTTAAAGTTGCGTCGGAAGAAGTTAAGCACGGGGACTATGTAAGTAACCTAGCGGACGTAGTCCTGAATGTTGATGCGTTTGCAAGTCAACAAAGGAAATCGTATCGAGATAAGTTGCATAAGCCAGACTTCAAAAATAGTTGGGTGGCGACTTCGAACGCAAGGCGTTGCAAAAACTCGTTGTGATTGGATGCGCGACGGCTTGACCCGACGCATAGAGTTGGTAGTCCATATGAAACATACGAAATGAGAAAGGCAATTTTGAATCGCGTCGCATGTAGTGACTTTATTGAATGAATCACGTATGTATCGAATATACGTATGCGATAAAATTTCGAGAACAGTTGCTAAGGATAAGTCCGAATGAGAGTACGAGATGGCAAGCATAGGATTGAAATTTACCTGTCAGCTTTGTTCCAATTTGCTACCACTGGAATTGGTCAAAATACATATATCTTCGGGACGCCTTGAATATAGGTATGAATCCAAATCGAGTTGTATACAAAATTCAAATCGAGCTGCAGGGAAGACTATGAAATGTTAATGAAAAGCTTACGAGATAGTATGAAACTGAACAACGTTGGTGGGATGAGATCGTGAAATGATCTATAAAACACTTAGTCGGAGTGTTAGTTTTGGTTCGAGGACGAACCTTGTTATGAGTGGTATATTCTGTAATGCCCCGCTCCGTACGGTGCATTACGCTGAGACATTGATTCAGCGAGTCGCGTTGACCAAAAAAATGTATCGATGCGAATCGATACGAGAGTTACGTTGTCCCGAGCAACGCATTGAACTAGGTCGATGCGAAGAGTTGCCTTGTCCCGAAAGAATGCATGTGAAGTACCGCGTTGTCCCGAAGGATGAGTGCGTTGAATCGGCTCAAAGATTCTACGAAATTGAATCGACCAAGACACAAGTCCGAATCGATGCAAGTATTAATTTTAGTTGGTTTCGTGTGCAGGTTATACTTTGATGCAAAAATATTAGAGGTCGATCTTTTGCTATATTTAGTAAGGGGTTCACGAAATCAAATCGTTGCCTTGCGATGGGCTGAGACTTGGGCACGGTAAGGCAAATCAGACGTATGATTCAATTAAGCACGAAGTGCTCGAATGGCTAAGTCAGGAGAGTGGCCGTGCAACAAAGTTATGAAATCGAGCCGTATCGGCTCGACGAAACGACAAAGGCGTATCGACTCAAGGTAGGAGGATTGACTTCTTTTTACACCTTCATTCGATAAGTCAAATATATCATTGTATGCTAAGTTAACCTATCGACGCCACGGGCGTGGTCCGATCGGAGTTAAGTCATAGTGTGTGTTGAACACTAAGTTAGTACAATTGAAATGAAACACGCATCAATATGCACGAGTCGCTATGGAACATTGGATATCGCTAAGGCGAGCGCCTCAGTGCGCAAGCCGTAAGAACATGGGATAACTGTACTCGGCGAGTGCCTTAGTGCACGAACCATACCGTGCCTTTGCTGCACGAGTTAGACGGCTAGAACATTGAAAGACAATAGACGAGCGCCCTAGCACGCAAGCCCCGAACATTGAATGCTAAGTTATAGAACATGGGAATACGGTCGAAACGTACCTACGTGCATGTGATAATAAAAGATGGCTTCGTTGCGAGAGAATACAGTTGTAGCATGAATGTGACGGAACTGTCGGATATGACATGGTGCCTCGAAAGGTGTTCGAGACCTTCGGGTCGTTCGGTTGACGAGCATTGAGTTGAGGCATGATACCATTGAATCATTGAAACGAAGTATGAAACGTAAGAACACAGAAAGTTAACGGAAGAGACGCGAGATGATAAAGTCTGAGTCTCGGACTCAAGACTATGTTTGGTTGTTTGAATTTGATTGCTTGAATGATAAGGGCGTTGCATGGTCGATTGGAATGGACGAGAGATAAAATATGATATCTCCCGTGCATGGGTGTTTCCCCTAAACGGTTAAGTGCCGGAGCGCCCCGGAACCGTTTAGCCTAGGAGGGAACGTTTCGGTTGTTGGGATGTGACCCAACCCGTGAAACGCCGGGCAACCCGACCAAATATTGAGAAAAGAAGGAGAGAAAAGAAAGGAACTCCTTTAGTCCATTCCGGCACGGATACGCCAACGACCCTCATATAGTTAAGAAACGATGGGTTGAAAGTGCAGGCGCGTATGCGTTCCGCATAGAGATCCTGCTTAGAGATGCACATATAACCTGATAGGGAAGGAATACGGCGTATTCACCTTGCATCGGTGTAAGGGCGAGTGCGTCGAGTTGGTAAGAAGTCGCGCCACGAAATAAACACGAGATTGCTTGTTTGCTTTCCTATTCAATTCGATAACATGCTACTATAATAACATGCTTTACGCTTTCGAATATGCCATAAAATTGACCCTAAGGAGAATATAGCAAGATCATAAGCTAAGTTGCATGATTCAACATAAATTTTACAATGTCGGTTTAGAAAGATGATCTTTGCTTCAGTACATGCGAGGACGAACGTACTGATCCCCCACCAGCTTCATACAGGGTGCAGGGAATGGATGGCTTGCGGCGAAGCGTTGCTTGAACGTGTTGAAGCTTGGAATGCGGAAGCGCATTGAAGCGTGCGATCGTATTGACGCTCAGACTACGCAACTGGATTGATACGGCCGAGATATAGAAGGCATGATGTATGGAACGGTGAAATCCTTTGTGGGCAAGAGAGAACCTGAGTGTTGTTGTCAATCTGGCATATATTGTTAGGCTATTGAAAGCCATTCTAATCTCATTTTCGGATATCAATAAAGAGAATTGTTTCGTATACTCTGTTTCCCTGTCGTTGTAAATATCGAATCAAAAGATAACCATTTGAGAACTTGTCATCTTGCCTTGCATGAGCGCAACTCCAGGCTCGTACGGCATCACGCCCCCTGCAAGGACGATGATTCGGGTGATTCCGGGTCGGGACATGACATGAATAATGCACTCTATTCAATTGGGACTATTCCAGGTGTCCAAATTATAAGCAACCCTATATACATGATACGAATTTCCAACATGTGACATTCATCCATAGCTACTGCTTAATTGTTTCATTCGGGGATCTATTATGTGTGAAATGCAAGACGCAAGTTACATTCCCGATGGACTTTTTTTTTATATCAAATTGGCGTTTCTAAAACACTAGTCCAATTGGAGATCTCTAAGAACATTTGAGTATACATGATTAAACAAAATTGTAGCCCGAGCTATTCCTGGACTCTATATTGCATTCTACAGTACTCCGAGAGTGTGACTGTGCTCTGGTGTGGTATTTATTTGGAAATAAGATGTCACCAAAGCTTCAATATGAATTCTTAGAGGAAAAAAGTGAATCCTTGAATTGGTGGGAGAAAACCGATTATTTTCCATTTTTCTTCCTCTTGAAAACTTTAGTATTGTCCGATTGTGAACTATCAAAACCATTATATGAATCGGATTTGAACAAAATTAAACCTAAATAAAACCTAAAACATGTCTAAGGGTCGTGTCAGTGTCCAAGGGTCGTGTCAGTGTCAGTGTCCAAAATACGCACACACAGTGTTAGTGTCAGTGTCAGTGTCCAAAAAATGTCCAAGGGTCATGTTAGTGTCCAAGGGTCATGTCAGTGTCCAAGGGTCATGTCAGTGTCAGTGTCCAAGGGTTTGAACAAAATTAAACCTAAATAAAACCTAAAACTCGCACGCACAGACAGTGGGTGTGTGCGGGGTGGAGGAGGAGGAGGAGGGAGAGGATATAATTAGGCTAGGGTTCACCTGAGCTCGAGGAGGAGGAGCTCGACGGAGGGGGGGTAGGGGTCGCCGGAGGGGAAGGGAGTCGCCGGAGGGGGAGGGAGTCGCCGGAGGGGAGGGGAAGGGGAGCTCGAGTAAAAATTGAAATTTTCGAGTGAGGGGGAAAAAATGAAACGCTGTGCCTTAAGTAAAAATTTTAGCGACGTCAAGAGATGCCGTCACTAACCATCACAAAATTTTAATAGATGGCGACATATTTTAATAATATGTCGCTGTACGTCGCTATTCAGCGACGTAATTTAACTCCTGTCGCTGAACGTCGTAAGTCAGCGACGTTTTGCGATGTATATATAAAGGAGTCGCTATATTCCATATTTAGCGACGACATTTTATGCCGTTGCTAAATTACGTTGCTAATAGATCATATTTTAGAAGTGATCATGCATATTATATTACGATAAATCTGTATGAGGCTAGTTCAGCAAACCAAAGGAGCGGTTCTATCCAACTCTTCAAACCAAATTCTCGACCAGAAATTCTGAAAAAATTTGGCAGTCTTCTTTGTATTTCTGAAAGAAAGCTCCCTACAAATTGGGACTAAATCCACTCGGCATAATCCGTCACAAAATCATGAACCGAGAACACTAGGTCTCGGCCTCCAGTAGCACTACGATGCGTACTGGGCACCAACCCTAGCCGAGAACACTATACTACCAAAATAAGTCATATTGGCGATGACATTAGCGACTCCGGCTAAATACTCGCTATTTTTTGTGTATTCAGCGACGTATTAAAGTGATGTTGCTGAACGTCGTATTCAACGACATTTAGCAACTATAGCGACTAGTATTATGGTTTAGAAAGAACAAGTCATGGTTTAGTCACAGAACGTCGATGATTGATTTTATTCAGCGAGGTTTTGTGACTCTTATGCCAGTACGTCGCATGTTTATTAGTTAACAGCGACGTTTGACGTCGCTAAAAATTTTCATATAGGGCGCTGGGAACTGATCAAATTTATTTTCTTTCCCTAAAATTTTCGATCTTCCGTGCACCTCGAGCCCCAAATCTCTCTCCTCTCCCCCTCTCGTCTCCGACGGCCCCTCCCCTCGGTGAAACCCTCCATCGGCCACCCCCGTCCCTCCATCGTACCTCTACCGTCGAGTCCCTTCGTCGACGTCGACCCGACCAGTCCCCTCCGCCGCTGCTCCATCCCAGACGACCCTGACCCGACTTCGACCAAGGCAGGTAAACCCTAACCCTAGTTTCCTCCTCCTGACGTGCTGACACAGACACGACACGCACACATGCTGACATGACACACACACATGCTGACACGATACGTACACGTGCTGACACAACACGCTGACACGACACGCTGACATAACACACATGCTGAAATGACACGCTGTTTAGTGTGTCATACTCACATGCTTGTGAGTATATGACAGAGTGGAGAGGAGGGGACTGGCAAAAAATAGTTTTATGTGGCAACCCCATTATGAGAACACATGAGTGGCTATTGGCTAATGTGTATCCTACTGAGTGAGTGTTAGAGTGAGGTATCTTATGAGTGAACTTGAGTGTCTAGGAGGTGAGTATCCTGTGACAGGTTAGAACATGAGGTATACTAAGAAGTATATACTATATAGAGTATCCTAGTACCTAGAGTGTATATATAGTGTATCCTAGTACCTAGAGTGTATAGAGTATCCTAGTACCTATAGAGTATCCTCTAGAGTGTATAGAGTATCCTAAGATATTGGAAATTACCTACTTTGAGAACCTTGCTAAGAAGTATCCTAGTACCTACAGTGTATAGAGTATCCTAGAATTGTAGGTATGATTGGTACAGTATTTTGAGCCTTCTATAGAAATTAAATTTACTTATGCCAAGCCTTTTGGGCCTATCAGAGTTATACATTTTTTCGAAAATCTAAAATAACGTTGATTGCCTCAAAATGCTTGCATAAGTAAGAGTGTATAGAGTGAGTATACAAGTAGTATATCGTAGTATCCTAGAGTGTATAGAGTGAGCTTTCCTACTTCCTTTCTTCTCATTCGGGTCATTGAGCCGACTATTCCGCATCATAGAATATCTACCTTAACCTTACCCTAAAGAAGTGTGGAAATATTAATATTAACCAAGGTTCACAGTATTGGTTTCGGTATTGGTATTGTTATCAGTATCATTTATGGTTGATATCATGAATCTCATAGCTTCTGCTAGCAGAGCACAATGTAGAGCCAAACGTGAAGCAGAGCTTCATATTCAAAATATTAGAAGTAAAAAGTTTTCGATTGGTGGTGGGACGAGAAAGGATTATGACTCGTCCCACCACCAATCAAAAACTTTTTACTTCTAATATTTTGAATGAGAAGCACTGCTTTACGTTTGGCTCTACATTGTGCTCTGCTAGCGAAATCTATGAGATTCAGGATATCAACCGTAAATGATACCGAAACCGATTCCGATACCGATACGGTGAACCTTAGTTAACATTAATATTTTCACACTTCTCTAGGCTGAGATTGAGGAAGATATCATATGATGCTGAATAGGATGCTGAGAGAGTCGAATGAGAAGCAAGAAAGTAGAGGGGGGTCAGAGAGGGGGCCTTCTTGTTGAACATATGACGACACTCATTTGACTCATATGTCTATATGCATCAATTTGGAATATACTCGAATAATGTGTATCTATCTTTGCAGATTTATTGTCAAATGGATATGAATTACTATCTGCGACATCGTTCGTGGATGTACAATCGTCATCCTGATGACATGTGCGGTGTACGGGATAAATTTATACACATGATAGAGCACTTCCTACAGTTCGCCAAGGCGTTCCCTCAGTACATAGACCATACCAAAATTAAGTGTCTATGTGTGAGATGTCGCAACATAAAATATCATTAAGAAGTGGATGTGACATATCATTTGTACTCGAGAGGTTTTATGTCGAATTACTATCAGTGGACGTCACACGGAGAACTTGTGCCTTTAGCATCGGAGCTGGAGCCTAATTTCCTGTATATGGATGTCCATGACCATGCTGGTTACGACGAAGGGTGGGTGAACATGGTTTTTGACACTGCGGGGCATAGTTTTGATCCAGACAATCATGATACGACAGAGGAGGCACCGAATGCCGATGCTGCAAAGTTCATAAAGTTGCTGGAGAATGCAAGGACTCCTTTGTATCCTGATTGTGAGGATCATTCACCGTTGGAGGTGGTTACAAGACTGCTGAGCATCAAGTTCGATTTTAACATGTCTTAATAATGCTACAACCGAATCATCGAGTTGATTATAGAGATCTTGCCGGAAGGTACAAAGTTACCTACAGACTTCTACCGTTCTAAGAGGATGGTGGGATCTCTCTGGATGGGATACGAGAAAATTGATGCATGTCGCAATGGGTGTATGTTATACTACAAAGATGACAAGGATGAAGACATGTGCAGATTTTGTGGTGCTGACTGCTACAAGGCAACAAGTTCAAGTAGAACTCCCGGTACAAGGAAGCCTACCGATTTGATGCACTACTTGCCATTGACACCGCGGTTGCAGAGGTTATTTATGGTGAAGAAGACTGCAAAAAATATGAGCTGGCACAGACGGGAACAGATCGAAGGAGTGTTGGATCACCCATCTGATGGAGAAGCATGGAAGCACTTTGATCGAGAGTATACGAATTTTACTTCGGATTCGTGTAATGTCAGATTGGGTCTCTCCTCCGACGGTTTTACCCCATTCGGACTTTTGGGCTTCCAGTATTCGTGTTGGCCTGTGATCGTCACTCCGTATAATCTACCGCCTTGGATGTGCATGAAGACTCCGTATATGTTTCTCACCGTTATTATCCCGGGTCCGAATAATCCGAAAAAAACATCGATGTTTATTTACAACCATTGATAGATTAGTTAAATCAGCTGTGGGAAGTAGGTGCTAACACCTACGATGTTTCTAGAAAGCAGAATTTTCAGATGAGGGCCGCACTGATGTGGACCATCAAGGACTTTCTGGCCTATGGAATGTTATCTGGTTGGAGCACTCATGGTCGTCTCTCATGTCCGTATTACATGGACCGCAAGAAGGCTTTCCATTTAAAACACGGAAAAAAACCGTGCTTCTTCGATTATCATCGACAGTTCTTGCCGAAGGACCATCCGTTCCGGAGGAACAGTAATGCATTTCGTGCCAGCATTATGGAGAAGGCCAATCCACCACCAAGGTGGACCGGAGGCATGATATGGAAGGAGGTCAAAAATTTTCTAAGTGCTATCGAAGAGCCTACAAAGGGATACAAGTGTGATAAATTTGGCCGTACTCATAATTGGACAAAAAAAGTATATTCTGGGACCTGCCTTATTAGAGCACCAATCTGATCAGACATAACCTTGATGTCATGCATATCGAGAAGAATGTGTTTGACAACATAACCAATACTGTGATGAACGTAAAGGAAAAGACGAAAGACAATCCCAAGGCCAGGTTGGACTTAGAAGATATATGCAGACGTCCTGCGTTAAATTTGATAAAGGAAGGCAATGGGAAGTATAAGCAGCCTAAGGCAATTTTTTCACTAGACAGGGAGGAAAAAGTGAGATTTTGTAGGTGGATTCAGGGCCTAAAATTTTCTGACGGATACGTGTTGAATTTAAGAAGATGTGTCGACCCAAAAAAGAACAAACTGATGGGTATGAAGAGCCACGACTGTCATTTATTTATGGAGAGGTTAATTCTGATCGCATTTTAAAAATTATTACCGTCGGTCGATTGGGATCCGTTGACAGAGTTGAGCACATTCGTCAGAGATCTTTGTTCTACTAAGTTGCTTGCGATTGTCTAAAAAAGCGGGAGGTGGACATTGCAGTAACGATGTACAAGCTTGAGAGGGTGTTCCCTCCTGGGTTCTTCGACTCCATAGAGCATTTGCCAATTTATCTATCCTACGAGGCACGTGTTGGTGGGCCCGTCGGTTATCGGTGGATGTACCTGTTTGAGCGGCATTTGAACCACCTAAAGAGAAATGTAAAAAATAAGGCTCGAGTCGAGGGTTCTATTTGTGAAGCCTATGTTCTCGAGGAGATTACAAACTTCTGGTCGATATATTTCAAGCCACATGTTGCTACTAATAGAACAAGGGCTCCCAGAAACGACGATGGATATCTTGATTCTAATGATGCAATACTGAAAGTCTTCAATGCTTTCGGAAAGCCTTCCGGGAAAATAAAGAAAAGATATCTGAATGATGAGGAACTAAGGGCTACTCAGTTATATATATTGCTCAACTGTGACAAGGATGAAGTGGAGAAGCTCGAGGGGCAAGTAACTAATACGTCCATATTTATGTCGTCTATACATGTAATAGTATCCAATATTATTATTACACTAATTGGTATATGTGTTGTTATTTTCAGCACATTTAATGATGATGTGAGGTCGAGTAGACAGAACATAACATAATAGATGAAGAACTGGAACAGGAAATGAGACGTCATTTTCCTTCATGGTTGTGTGCATATGTAAGATGATACAGTAATTACTTCTCGTATATGTACTTTGCACAGTAATTAACAGAATGCTGAATTTAATTTCTTATCTTGTGGTATTTAGGTCGATCGTCCGGATGCAATAATAGAGAATGAATTTATTAGAACTCTAGCGAAGGGGCCCATTTATTCCGTCAAAATATGGCCAAGCTATTGTGCGAATGGGTTTAGGTTCAAGTCAATAAATGCTCCGATCAGAGAGAACTTTCCAGATCTTGATTCGACCAAAAATAGTTGTTTGTGTATCCGATCTACAAACTATAAAGATGTAGATCCGGGCAATAATTTCTATAGCGTGTTACGGGAGATTGTGGAGTTGACATATAACTATGGCATAGAGCCAGCTAAGATCGTGTTATTCAGGTGTGATTGGTTCGATCCGATCCAAGATCAAGGTTGGAAAATTGACAAGCATGGTCATGTGGATATTAACTACCGTCGTCGATATCAAGGATATGAACCATTTGTCCTAGCAAGTCAGGCTCAACTAGTTAACTTTATTACCTATCCTAGATGGGAAACAACTAGGTTGGACTGGTGGGCAGCATGCAAGACTAAAGCCAGAAATACCTAGGATGTTGACAAAATAGCTTATTAGGAGGACGAGCTACCTCTCGTAACAAATACAGTTGACGTAGACACAACAGAAGTTCCATATTACACGTCTAATCGTGTAGAAGAGGTAGAAGTATCCGAGGAGGAAAATGAAATAGATGAAAGCGAAGATGAGGAGGAAGAGGAAGATGAGGACGCGGAGGATGAAGAAGATAAATTTTCAGAAGATGACTGAAAGTAAAATAAAATGTAAAATATGTTTAACTACTAATTAATCTCCATACAATAATGAATCTTCCACATTACACGTCTAATACTGTCATTTTGTTAAATTCCTAATTAATCTCTATGTTTCCATCAATCTATCCAGATGGCACCTATGACCCGAGCACGTCGCTTGAGAGAGGCACAGATGGCTGCTGAGGAGGTAGTGGTACCTAAAACAGAGATGAAGGTCTATGAAGAACTTTCTCCTACTATTAAGGAGGAAGTGATTCCTAAAGCCGGGATAGCTGTGAATGAGGAGGTGGCACCAGAAGGCAGTTACACCGGGAGTTCCAGTCATCTAGCTCATACAAATATTGATCTTTCTGGCGTGGATCCTACTTATGCGCAGTAGCTGAGGAGGGAGATCTCTCTGCTCCTGCGTAGAGGGTAGAGCAGTATGATATGACTTTTGACCAAATTTGTTTCCGGTAAACTTATTTTTGGGTTAGACTTGGATGTTTTTACAACTCTTGATGTTTCTTATCTAAAAATTCAACGAAGGGTTGCTCCGGGTCAATTTTTGTAAACTGTGATATGTTAAATGTATGGTTATTATCATGTAGATATATATTTCTATCAGGTATGGCAGGACGCAGAGAATCGTACCACCTAGCGGTAGAGGAGTATCCTGTGGAGGTAGAGGTTTCACCGGTGGACGGAGTGGTACTCTGTTAGTGGATGACGGTGTCGGTCCCTTGTCTCCTAGTACTCCAGTATACCATCCATTCAGATCTTCGTCTGCGTCGACGGTACATGGCAGTACTCCTGGGACGGATAGTTCCAGGCCTGAACCTATCCCGTCCAGCAGCGTTCCTCCTTCGGACGGCACTATAGAGACGGAGGAGCGGGCGGAGGAGGTCGCACCTACGCCGTCTCCATATGATCCGAGCGATCCCCCATGCGCCCCTTCGGACGAGACGAGGATGGAGATTTGGTCCGACGGGATTACAAAGTAAGTTAATTAGTTAACATTTATATATACTTATATTGATATATTAATGAATTTAATTATCGTTGTATAGATATCGTCTTCCGTCAGTTCACAGGGCATTGGGGCTATTTCTGAGTTCCAACTACGGGGGCCCTTAGATCATCTACTCGGATGCCTCGGACGAGAGAAAAGCATTCTGGTTTGCCCACTTCAAGGTAACTAAACTATATTGTTTTAGTATAAATCATATTTTATGAATATTGTATAGCTAACTAATTTAATTCTTGTAGAAAACATATTTTTATCCACCACATCGGGCTGAGACGATTGAGAAGCAATTTTCTGCCGTTGCCGCCAAGTTGATCCGGGATGCGATCGACGGCCAGAAGGCTCGAGATCGTTCCGAAAAAGGGATCCAAGATTGGATCACGTCCGAGCAGTGGATTGCTATGAAGGCTAGATTCGACGCTCCTAGGTACAAGGAATGGTCGGAGAAGGCGAAGGTGGCTAGGACGAGGGCAGGGAAGTGGTGTGATGGCTCGATTCCCATGAGGGAACATTTTCGTCGCCTGGTACGTATTTTACTGTAATATATTATTTTATTGAAAGTAGTAATAAAATGTTTAATTTTAATGACAAATATTTTATTATAACAGGTAAAGAAGGGTGCAAACTCCAACATGGTGACGGTCTTCCTGGCTACCCATCATAATGACGAAAAGCTCATCGATGATCGGGCCACGCAGAGCTATGTAAGTATTACTTTACGTGTCACTAACTTTATTATAACTTAAGAAATTTGTAAATATATCCATAGACGTAGAACAACTAGGTTGGTAATAAATATTATGCTTATCGAGATGCGTACTTTTCTAGGATGAGTATCTTAGGCTAAAGCGTGAGGTTACTAGTGCATCTGCGGAGGGATGGGCTGGTAATTTCTCGCAGCCCCCTCCGGCTCGGACGATGGACGACCTCTGGATGACCGCCGTTGGTGGTCTTCAGAGGGGTACATACTACGGTACGGGATCCTATGACGCCTTTGTGGCGACGCAGTCATCCAGAGCCTCCTCTGCCAGTGTACATTCCCCATAGCCCGTAGAGGAGTCGGTCCGAGTGGAAGAACTCTGTCGCCAGCTTACTGAGCCGCATGACGAGCTGTTACGAAGGATGGAGGAGCATCCCCAGTCTCAGCCGCAGACGGACGATGTGGCCTTCATCGTACGATTTGATATGCTCGAGCGCACCATTAGGGAGACGGACGAGAGAACGGATCGTGCCATTCAGGCGATGCAGGAGAGGACGGATCTTGACATTCATGCGTTACATGGGACGCAGGTGGCCATTGGCGAGCAAGTTTTGAGGATGACGACTGTTATGGATTCCACCAACTCCAGACTGCTGGCCATGGAGCGGACACTTCCTGGTCGTGCTTCGACATCCACACTGACTGCAGCGACTCCACTGCCTTCTCTTCCTCCTACTGATGGGTCGTCATCGGTGATGCTGACCCCGAAGCAGTATAGGTTCCTGGTGTCCCAGGTGTAGGCACTGCCTACTCCTCCTCCTCCTCCTCCTCATCCTGACCAGACGTAGTCCTTTATTGGACTTGTTTTCATTTGTTGTGTTGGTGACCCATTGTTGGGTCCTTATGTATTTGTTGGTGACCCATTGTATCCACCCAGCTATTTTTTGTCTTTCTGATCGTTTGATTCTATTTATTTGATTATTGGTAGAGCATTATTATTATTTGTCTCTATATTGGTTTATCGGTGTTGAGTTTTCCACCGAAAGAGTCGGCGAACCCAGGAAATTCTACGGAGAGTTGCTCCGGGTCTATTATTTACAAACTGAAACTCTAAATGTAGGTACAATATTTTTAATGTAACTGTTATTTATGTGAAATGCATACTGCATTCTGTTTTTATATTTTTTGGAATTAGCGACGTTTAGCGATGGTCAGTGACGCCTACATACGTCGCTAGAACGTCGCAAAACTGAGAATTAAAACGTCACTAATCGTCGCAGAACGTCGTAGATACGTTGACGTAGCAAATTGTACAGGTCAGCAAATGTAGTATCTGAACGTCGGTATTCAAGTATCGTAACGTCCCAGATACGTTGACGTGGCAAATTGTACAGGTCAGCAAATCTAGTATATGTACGTCGGTATTCAAGTATCGTAACGTCGCAAAACGTCGTAAAAATGATGACATAACAACCAAAAAATTGCCAGATATAAAGTCAAAAAACGTCACTAATTTCTGACTGTAACGTCGCTAAAACCTGAATGGACAGCTATAATCAGCAACGAAATGTTACGTGGCTAATTAGCAACATTTTTGTCGATAAACGTCACTAAAACTAGCGACATCGAGCGTCGCCGAATGACGTCGCTATAGCGACGAATAGCGACGTTTTACTAGTTAGCGACCATGAATAATGCGACATGCCCAAAACGTCGCTAAAAACGTTGCTGTCAGAAGTTAGCGACATTTTTTTGCTCTTTAACGACGTTGTTAGGCGTCGCTAATATGAGATATTTTGGTAGTGCTAAGTCTTGCCTCCAGCAACACTACAATGCGTACTGGGCGCCAAACCAACACAACCAATAATAAGATCGCCACGCAGGGCGCACCATAACATATGTCCACAGTCCTGTCCAATCTACAAGCATAGTCATATAATTAGTTAGCCAAAGCCGTTACCCGAATGCGAGTCGGATACGGGGCATACGGGGACAATCCATGTAAGTAAGTCATGCTCGTGTCCTAGAAGGTGTGGATGACCCGTCCGAGTTGTCCGATACGACTTGACCCGGTATCGAACTAACATATATCATAGGTTCTAATCATGGCAGCTCTACTACTATGCTACACTAATCACATTTACAATTACAATTAAATAAATGCAATAAAATCCAGCGGGAGGACGAGAGCCATCGATGAGCAAGGGATACTTGCCTAGAGGGCTCGGCTTGGTAAGTAAGTCTTCGACAATCAGGATCCAAGTTAGCACGTCCATCAAAGTCCTCAGAACACACAATAAACAATCAATAGAAAATAAGAATAAAATAATAGAATAATCACGAGGGATGACATAAGGCTATACCGTCTGGGTCCAGCAAGTAGGAGACACAAAGTATACGTAAATCAAGATGTACATGTAGATCGAGACGTGCACGCAAACCGAGACGTATACGTAAATCGAGATGATGCGAGACATAATATGACACGTAAATCAATACGACACACAAATTGGTGCATGCACGTAAATCGAGATGGTACGAGACTCAAGGAAGCATACAATTCAATACGGTACACAAATCAGTATGTGCACGTAAATCAATGCGACACGAAGTCCAAAGTGGCATGCAAATTAATGCAGCACGCAAATCGGCATAATGCGGATCACGAGATAGGCACAAAGGCCAAGGAATAAAAACCAAGGCGGTACGCAAACCGAGATGGCACATTACCCGAGGTAGCATGGGGCTCGAGGCGTACCACTGTACAAGGCAATACGTGGATCGGGGTAGCACAAAAACCGAGGAGACACACACACACACACACACCAAGGTGCATACATCTCGAGAGGCACGAGGAGCGGGGGAGCGCACCAACCGAGGGTGCGCTGCTCGAGACGGCACATTGCACGAGGTAGTGCGCTGCTCGAGACAGTACACGTCCCGAGGCTCATGGCACTAGGAAGAGAGAAGGAAGCGGAGGAACTCGGCCAGGTAGGGCTGGCCAGCCGCTGGCGCTGCCAGGTCAGGGCGGCCCTTTGGCGGAAGAAGGGCGACAGCAGCGGCGCGGCGGCAGTAGGCAGCACGAAAGGAAAAAGGAAGGGGCGAAGAAGGAGATGAAGATGATGATGATGGTGGCAATGGCGGCGGTAGAAGGGGTGGTGGGGATGATGGCGCTAGCGGTGATGGTGGCTATGAGGGTGACAGCGGCGGAGGTGGCCGGGCCGGACGCCGGGGAGAGGAAGCTCGGGGAAAGAGTGAGTGAGAGGGGAACGCGAGAGATAGCTGGGGAGAAGAACGGGAGAGAGAGGGAGACACCTAAGAGAGAGAGGGGTGGGGTTGCTCTCAAGAGTGGGAGAGAGAGAAGGGGGTCGGCTGGTGAGTGAAGTGGGAAGGAGAGAGGGGTTAGGTTCCAGAGGGGGGTAGATGTAGAAAATAAAAATAAAAATAATAATGATAATAGTAATAGTAATATTAATAATAATAATAATGGTGATGATAATAACAATAATAATAATGGAATCAATTTAATAAAAGCTAACCATATTAACCCCAATAAAAATAAGAAAATAATATTAATAATAATTCAATGGAAACAATGATCAAATGTCAGGCCTAAATGCGAAGCCAACCTAAGTCCTAAAAAATAAAAATTTAAACAAATATGAAATTTAAAAATTACCAAATTATCAAATACTGTCATATACCTATTTCCAAAATAGGGATGTGACACAAGTACTGCTATATTATAGTGATGTATCCAATCTTTCCCACAATGTTCTCCAGAAATATAATAGAAACTTAGTATCTCTATCTGAAGTGATTGACTTTGGCACACCATGAAGACGCACGACTTCTCGAAAGAAAAGAAGAGCAATATGAGTCGCGTCGGATGTCTTACGACATGGAATGAAGTGTGCCATCTTGGAGAATCTGTCTACCACGACAAAGATAAAATCAGCACCGCACTGTATTCGTGGTAAGCCAAGAATAAAGTCCATGGAAATGTCTTCCCAAAGTCCTTCGGGAATTGGAAGAGGCATATAAAGACCAGTATTTTGTTCTTGGCCCTTGGCAACTTGGCATGTAGGGAAACTGCAGACATGTCCCTCAACTTTTTTTCTCAATTGAGGCCAATAATATCTTTCTTCGATTGTAGCTAGCATCTTATCTCGGCCAAAATGTCCACAAGGTCTCCACCATGGAGCTCTCTAATAATATGTTCCCGCAAGGAACTACGGGGAATGCACAACTAATTTCCTTTGAAGAGATAGCCTTCTTGGATGTGCTATCTATTTGCAGCTCCGTTAGGTTGACAATCTTCCCATGCTCGTTAAAATCTTTATCTTTCGGGTAGAGTTCCTTGAGGTATTCAAACCCGATGACCTCTTGATGTAAAGTGATAAGGAGGTCGGCTCGACGGCTTCAGGCATCAGCTACTTTGCTCTGAACTCCGGCCTTGTGCTTGATGGTATAGAAGAAGCGCTGAAGAAACTCAATCTATCTAGCATGCATTTGATTTGTGTTACGGGGATTGTCTATGAAAGACAAAGCTTTATTGTCTGTATATAGGATAAATAGCCGTTGGATGAGGTAGTGTGTCATGCCCTGAGTCGACAAACCGTTCGTCCCCGGTGTTACTATGTCGAATCGATCGTCCTCGCTAAGGCGTGATGTCGTACGAGTCTGAAATTGTACTCATACAAGGCAAGAACGTTACGTTGATTATTATATTAAAATACCAAGTTGAAACTTCACAAATCACATCAGAATATAAGACGCATTTTAGGAAGATAAAAATATGCTTTTTATTCATAGCTTGCAACAAAGTGCAAATCGTAATTACATTGGATGCCGTTGCGGCTACATTGATTGAAACAAAAGAAATATACTCGACAAGCTGCCTAAACTAACACTTGCCGTTCCATACATTCGCCCCTTTATACATAAGCCTTCGGTTGAATTGGCTTCAAAATACTTCGGAATAGGAAGAGCTTCAAAATGCCTTCCCGCACTTGAGCTTCAGTTTAGGGTTCCCGTCGCACCTGGGGAGTTGGAGGAGGGGGTTAGCAAAACACAATTGCTAAGTGGACGAAACGAATCCAGTCGTCTAAACCGACTCTGATTGTTAAAGAAGGCATGCTATAGAGTTTTCTTTCTATTTAGAACTAAATGAATTTAGTTCATATCGATAGCTATCTTTAAAGTAGTAAAGCATACATTGAAGCATATTGATCTATCACAATTCTTACCATGGCCGTGCTCCTCCTTGCATAAAACACAGATAATATTTACTACCTGCATAAGACAATAGGTGAGCATGCTCTATGTATATGCGGTCATTGGTGTTAACACCACTAGGGACTATCTCAACGGCATTTCGGCCCGTTCAGTCTAGGTTGCAAGCCTGACTGACGGTCCCGCAATGCATCAGTGTCGAAGCACGATTATTCATTCATCCTAGGTCGATTCGATACCGATGCCCCGGATACCGATTCGAGAGCCTACTCCACGTGTCAGGGTTGTTTAGTTAGGCGGAGCAATCGGGGGCTTGTCATCTAATTTGTTCGTATAGTGATTTAGAAGAAAATCTGCCATTCTTCGCATGAATCCATATGAGCTCTTCTAGGCCATCCCCGAATTGAAGACTAAATGGTGTCTTCTCTCTAATACTGTTAAATATATATATGTGCGCGTGGGTTTTAAGTATTTTATACTACTTTAGATTAGTAAATAATAGTTTTAAAATATTTACACATATTTATACAATTTGAGTAAGAACAAACAATATATTTTTTTAATTTTTTTATTTCTTGGGAAGATTAATGCTCCTTAATTTTGGAAAAAAAACAACAATTTCCTAAAAAAAAATTCTATACATAATTATCTAACTACCTATCTTAAATTTAATGGATACTTTTAAATGAGAAGCATAGATAAGAGTTTTTTTGAAAAAAAAAAACTTCAACGTAAAGTCTCAACTTTTTTATTATTATACAGTAGTATCTATTCAGCAAATAATAAAACTAACAACATAAAAACAAACCAACATTAATTTTTAAGTAAAAAAATATTTTTCTTGAAAAGAAAGCATTCATTCATTTATAAGTATCAGTATCAGTAGTAGTATCAGTAGACAGAGAAACTGGATAATTACAAATAGAGATACCATCTAAAAGTAACTAATGGCTAAATGCAGGTGGTGCGTGATAGAACTCATTTTTTTGGAATCGTAGTGTTCGAGCAAGCCTATCCCCAACCATATTTCCCGAGCGTCGAATGAGAGAAAAGCATGGACAAGAAAGGGGGGGGGGGGGGGGGGGGGGGGAGGGGTTACATATGAAGACTGCAGTTGGTTCGTCAGATCGGTTAGTTGCCAAGAAATGTGGAGCTTTCCACCTTTGAGGAGTCTAGGGTGAGCAGTATTTGATTTTGGACCGAAAATCGAACTAAATCGAACCGAATAAAAGTTTCTAAGTATACAATTATGTAAATACCCTCAATTTGGTTTTGGATTTCGATTTAGGTCCAAAACAGAAAACCAAATACGAATTACACAATTATGTAAATACCCTTAATTTAAAAATGTGCATATTTTTAAAACAAAAATTCTAAGCATATATTTTGAATTTCAACTTTGATAATTTAACAACTAGTCCAACTTTGGGCATAATTTTGAAAATTTTATGTAATTTAACTACGATTCTAACTTTGGGTCCGACCCATTAATTTTAACCGAAC
Organism: Iris pallida; assembly: GCA_029216955.1. Classification (NCBI taxonomy): domain Eukaryota; kingdom Viridiplantae; phylum Streptophyta; class Magnoliopsida; order Asparagales; family Iridaceae; genus Iris; species Iris pallida. The sequence continues at coordinate 13,194,956 of JANAVB010025999.1, read as the reverse complement.
AAACCGAATAAACCAGATTTCTTATTCGGTTCGGTTCGGTTTCGGTTTTGGCTAATTCAGTTCAGTTTCGATTTTGAATGTTTAGAATCTCGGTTTATTCGGATTTAACTAATTCGATTCGGTTGAAACCGAACAAACCGAACGCTCACCCCCTTGTCGAACAACCACAAGAGCATCTCCTTCCACAATGAGATTAGGCCTCTTAAGAGTTGAAAGAAGATCAAGGCCCAGCCTAAAACCGTGCGATTCCGATTCAAGACTATAGCTCTGTCTCATTTCACCCCTTCACCCAGACTATATCCAATCTCTCCAGGTCCCTCCCACATATTAGTAGCAGCTTTAAGAATTTTATCAATAGTAACATAGGGGAACTTTGTAGAAGATTAAAAACACATATTGCCTTTCCAAATTAGTAGCAGCTTTAAGTCATACAGGAATGTTATTGACATGCTTCTGTTAGTCCCACATCGGCTGAGAAGGAAGGATAGAGGAGCAGTAGCCTCTATAAAAGCGCTCGACTGCCCACATAGCAATTCATACCTTTCTCGGCCTTTTGGCTAAGATCAAGTGTAGTATCTGTTCTTATCAGTTTAATATCTGATATGTGGGCCATGTGTCCACAACGATATTAAATTAATTTCTTTCTTGGGGAGGGTCCACAATCAGTAGCTTGCTACTGCGGGCTCTCATGCGTCGCCCTAGCTTTGCACTACTGCTTGGGCCTGGCGCACCCACCAATTCAAAGTCAAAGTTTTATTTTCAATATTATTGCCATTATTTTTCTTATGGTTTTGTGAAGAGTACTTTCAAACAAAATAAGTTAACGGTAGTTTATTAATGCAATTTTATTGATATCCATCTGACCCTGGCGTGCCACATATAATTGCTGGTTCTGTTTGAAATGATCAACAACTTCCTTGATCAAATCTCATTCAACGAGCCCGTTGTTTCCAATAGGATTCTTCCACAGACAGATAGGAGATTATTCAACTCTTTAGATAAATGTCTTTCTTCATTCAGCCCCTCACGAGTAGCGCAGGTTGTCCTTAGATGAGTATCAGTCGATTCGATTTTTAAGGGTAGTAATCAGGTGGTTGAAGTTTGCCATATTTAGTATCCGTTCCATCTGGGATTGAATGTCTTTTGAATCTGATTTTGTTGGATGAGTATCAGTCGACAATATAGGGGCACAGATACAGTAGCACGAGGCACGAGGAGAGGAAGCTCTCCAATTGGTATCAACATAGGCTCTGTCGAGCCGTTCTCTGATTAGATGACCAATATATCTCCTATTAGACCATGTATAAGCCGGTCCATTGAAACCCAAATCTAGCAATCCACAGTGGTCTATCATTTCATTAAAGGAAAATCTGCAGCAGTGTTATCAAACCCATTCCTTCCTGATTTCCAATTTGCTTTGGATATGGCATTAAAGTCTCCGATACGTACCCATGGTATTGACGGTTAGATTTTTTTTCGACATCCATATATGTATAGCAGACACAAAGCTGGACAGGAGTTGGAGGCTTTGATATTCATCTGGGTAATGTGTTGAGAAGAGTAGGATATATCTGCATTGATTGTGTCATCCCAAAAGCTAACCACATGCCACCAGAACGATCAATGGGAAGAAACAATGTGGTAGTTTGGACAGCCAAGTTTCGACAGAGTGGTGGTGGATTGTGACAAATTAAGAAGATGAAGTTTCGGAGATAAAGAATATGTCAGGTTTAGTCCCTCTGAGAAATGAATAATGAGTCTGGACTGTCGGGTCATTTCTCGCACCCCGGCTATTCTATGGTAGGGCTAACATTTTCCTTGCGGCTGTTTGAGGTTAGCAAAGAAATCTGATTCTCTACATCTAGGTTGAAGCAGGTGTAGTGCACTGGATTTATCAGAATCTGTCCAATTGCCAGAGATCAAAGATAAGAGCTTACCTCTTTCATTGCAATCCCCAATCAAGTGCCCAATTTGAGCACAATAGAAACAAAACTTGGGTAGTCTTTCACACTTCGGCATAATCTGTCGACTAGGGTCACCATCAAGATCAACATGGATGAACCTCCTCAAAGGTTTAGTGATATCCATCAGGAGGTCGTGTATTTGAATTCAAAGATTCTGTATCATAAATTTTTTAATGTGGAAGCTTATCAGGGATGCATCACTCTATTGCTAGCAGTTCATCATTTATTCTCGACGATGGATTCAAAACATACAAGGAAGGATATGCAAAGTGGGTCTAAATATGAGATCTGTAGGGGATGTTTAGAAGTAAATGATGTTAAAGTGTGTCATCTTTCCAATATTGCTCATAATATATCGATTGTTTAAGTTGCTATCACCACAAAACCGACTGAAGTAACAACTCTTGGAGGGATGTTATTGACATGCTTCTTTTAGTCCCACATCGGCTGCGAGTGAAGGATGGAGGAGCAGTAGCAGCTATAAAAGTGCTCGAGTGGCATCCTAACAAATCATACCTTTCTCGGCCTTTTGGCTAAGATCAAGTGTATATCTGTTCTTATCAGTTTAATATCTGATATGTGGGCCAGTGTCCACAACGATATTAAATTAATTTCTTTCTTTGGGGAGGGCCCCCAGCAGTAGCTTCTACTGCGGGCTCTCATGCGTCGCCCTAGCGTGCACTACTGCTTGGCCAAGTGTTATTTTTAATATTTTATTACATTAATTGT